>CAUYLG010059626.1:0-77323 GCA_963573385.1 Cacajao melanocephalus | reverse complement strand
CATTTCAGAAGAGCCACAGATTGTTCTTGAGAACAGGAAGCAAACAGGATATACCATAAAGACAATCATCACCTTAGTAGAAAGTAGGCCATCAATTTCCATGAGTCACAGACCTCTCACAAGGACTTTTTTTTTTTTTTTTTGAGGCAGAGTCTTGCTCTGTTGCCCAGGCTGGAGTGCAGTGGTGCAATCTTGGCTCACTGCAACTTCCGCCTCCCAGGTAGCGATCTTCTGCCTCAGCCGCCTGAGTAGCTGGGATTACAGGCGTACGCCACCGTGCACAGCTAATTTTTATATTTTTAGTAGAGACAGTGTTTCATCATGTTGCCCAGGGTGGTCTCAAACTCCTGAGCTTAGGTGATCCACCCGTCTCAGCCTTCCAAAGTGCTGGGATTACAGGCATGAGCCACCACGCCCGGCCTCACAAGGACATTTCGATAGTGGAAAGTGTACACGCCAGAGCATTGTCAGAGGAACTGACCTTCTGGAAAGAGAGATTTTCTAAAACAGGGGAGGAGGCACCAGAGAGAACAATTGCCAATCTGTTTTGCTATGGTTGGCTCTGCATAAAAGGATCCCGGGGCCAGCCATGGTGGCTCATGCCTGTAATCCCAGCACTTTGGGAGGCCGAGGCAGGCAGATCACCTGAGCTCAAGAGTCTGAGACCACCCTGGGCAACGTGGTGAAACCCCGTCCCTACTATTAAAAATACAAAAAATTAGCCAGCTGTGGCAGCGAATGCCTGTAGTCTCAGCTACTCGGAGGCTGAGGCAGGAGAATTGCTTGAGCATGGGTGGTGGAGGTTGCAGTGAGCTGAAATCAGGCCACTGCACTCCAGCCTGGGACCACAGGGCGAGACCCTGTCTCAAAAAAAAAAAAAAAAAAAAAGGATCCTAGATGCATGTTTGATAGCATATGCTCGCTCTATCACTGTGGAATAATATATATGTTGTATACATGTTTGTTCTCTGTCAGATTTAAAGGCCAGATACGGTGTCCCAAGAATATTACTTAGTGCAGCTTTAAACTTTAGTAACTTAGAGCTGCACTGACTTTGGGAGACTCTGATATATTCCATGTGGGTGTAAGGTGATGTACTTGTCTTGAGTATTCTGTTAAATATTATATCTTTTATGGTAAGTGTACCTTCTAGACACAGGCAAGAATGTTAGAGGGGGCCAGATGTGGTGGCTCATGCCTGTAATCCCAGCATTTTGGGAGGCTGAGGTGGGAGGATCACCTGAGGTCTGGAGTTTGAGACCAGCCTAGACAACATGGTGAAACCCCATCTCTACTAAAAACACACAAAAAAAAAAAAAAATTAGGCTGGGCACAGTGGCTCATGCCTGTAATCCCTAGCACTTTTGGAGGCCAAGGTGGGCAGATTATGAGGTCAACAGTTTGAGATTAGCCTGGCCAATATGGTGAAACCCCGTCTCTACTACTAATACAAACATTAGCCAGGTGTGGTGGCGTGCGCCTGTAGTACCAGCTACTCGGGAGACTGAGGCAGAAGCATCATTGAATCCAGGAGGCGGAGGTTGCAGTGAGCTGAGATCACACCACTGCACTCCAGCCTGGGCAACAGAGTGAGACTCCATCTCAAAAAAAAAAAAAAAGAAAAGAAAAAAAAAGAATGTTAGAGGGCAGGAAGCATGGCTAACTTCATGTTGGAAAGAACATCATTTTTCCCTGTGTTCACACGAGAAGATTTGCCCACAGAGGCCCTGCAGGGTTGAATTCCATCATGCATTGAGGGATTTGTTACATGCTTATGAAGTATAGCTGTCCCACAGGTGATAAGTTGTGCACAGGTGGCTGGAACAGGAGTAGGTCCTTCGGGTGGGAGGCATGACTTTGGGAACTGCTCCAGTTGTGACTTGTGCAAGAATATATTTAGTGCCTGTGTGCCCTGGCCTCTTAGTTTATGCCACACCTCTCTCCAGCAACCTTTAGAAGACCCAAAGAATTACCTAGTTGTGCTGAGCGACCAGTCCCAGATACTGTTCAAAGAGTCTCGCTATCCTCAAAATATGCCATGTGTATGCTATTACTTCAGTGATGCCTACTTCTTCGCCTCCCTCTCTTGGGTGACATCAAGCACAAAAGAAATACAGGTAAGACTGCCTGCCCTCCCCTTCTCCTTCCCCTTCTTGGCCCATTCTCCAAGGGCCATGCCTATGTAGCTCTTAACCCAGATTGCCAAAGGAAGATATTCTCCATGAATAAATGTGGTCTGAAACCAGGAATCCCCCCTCATCCTTTCTCCAATTATAGTCACCAAGTTAAGTAGGCTTTATGGTTCCCCTGAAGTAGACCAAAGTTAGGAAAAAGGTCCTAGGCTTCCGGCCTCTACCGTACTTCCAATTCCCATCACCAAGGGATAAAATCTCACTCTAGCATCCTCCAATTTCTCCTTAGCACAAATACGGGAAAATACGGGAACATTCTGTCCTTTCCTCCTCTACTATCATCTCTAGGCAGTTTCCATCTTATTCTCTTCTAGGCTGTAGTATGGATGAAGAGCAAAACTGAGGACATGGTGGAGAAGGGAACATTCTCCATGACTGAACGACTGCCACCCATCCAGTCCATGGTCCACACGGGTTCCTTTCATATCCTTGTAGTCTACTGTGGTGACCTGATCCTGCGACTCTTTGGGGACCACTTTCGGGCATTCAAACCCCTGGGTAAAGTGCCCTGCCGCTTCAACATCAGCTGCCTCTGCTATGACCCGGAAATGAAGATGCTGCTGTCTGGTATCCTGGGGGCAGTAGTCACCTGGGTCATTGAGCAAGGTGGCACGGGCCTCCAAATAGCCCACATAGTCTCCATGCAAGGTGATGAGCTTGTCCAGGACATCGTGCTAAATGGTCCCAATGGCTCCCTCTTGGCCCTGTGTGAGACGGTGGTGAGGGTCCTTATGCGCCAGGGCAAGGGCCAGCTGGGAGAGGTGAAGAGGTTCACATCCACCAGCAGCGGCTCCTCCATCACCTGCTGCTTCACCTGTTTTGATCAGGGCTTTCTCTATGCTGGAAACCAAGCTGGGGAAATCCAAGTTTGGAGCCTCCAGCAGGGCCATCCACTCCACAGTTTCCAGGGCCATCACTCGGCAGTGATCTGTATCCATAGCCGACCAGAGGCCCATACCCTGCTAACAGCTGGAAGTGACAGCCTAATCAAGGAGTGGAACCTAACTTCAGGGAGCCTGCTCCGGCGGCTAGAGCTTGGCGAGGAGCTGTACCGGCTCCAGTTTATTGACAGCAGTACTTTCTTCTGCCAAACTGCCCACAGTTTTTCCTTGCGCCGCCTACCCTGCTTCTACAGCCTCTTCAATGTCTGTGGCTCTGCTCCCCAGCAGTTGCGTCGGGTCTGCTGTGGGGATAACTGGTTCCGGATCCTGTGCACCACTGAGGATGGCTTGTTGCGCTTTGTGTCCCCGATAACAGGGGATCTTCTGGTTATCACCTGGCCCTTCTCAATCCTGGACCGGGCTGTGGATTGGGCCTACGACCCAGGTAAAGAGGAGCTCTTTGTAGCAACAGGCAGCTCCGAGGTGCTGGTATTTGACACAACCCGCTGCCCTTGCCCAGCCAAGTATCTCTTATGCACCTCACCAAATTCTCAGGACTTTGTACAATGCCTGGCTTACGGGCATTTCAAATTGGGGCGGGGCCTGGAGGGACTGATATTCTCTGGGCACCAGAGTGGTGTGATAAGAGTGCTCTCCCAGCACAGCTGTGCCCGATTAGAAAAATTCATGCACTTTGGTGCTGTACTGGCACTCTCCACACTGTCTGGAGGGATTATGGGTGGCCAAAGAAACTCTCTGCTGTGTTCCTATGGAATGGATGACTATGTGCACCTGTCAGAAGTTGTGCTTGGTGGGGTCAAAGTGCATCTGCGGCCTCTCGCCAGCATTCTCAGCAGCTGTCACCTGACACATCTGATACTCTTGCCCAAGTCTGTGGGTGCCATCACAGAGACAAACTGCCTGCGTCTCTGGAAGTTCCATGATTTTCTGTCCTCTGGGTCACAGGATGGCTTGAAATTCATAGAAACACTGCCTCTGCACCAGTGTGCCATCACATCCTTTGACGTCTGCCTGTCCTTGAGTCTTTTCGTCACAGGTTCTATCGATGGCTCTGTTCGGATCTGGGACTTCCACGGCAGACTCATAGCCATTCTGGACTCATCACTGCACTTTGGCCCACTATGTTTTGCAAATGACCGGGGTGACCTGCTTGTGACTTTCAACCAGAGTCTTTACCTGGTGTCCTGTTTAAAACTGCTCCCCCCAGCCCTGCTGACTCGCCTTTCCTATATGAGTTTACCAGATGAAGTACTGGAAGCCCCTAAACCTTTCATACCAAGCTTCTTCTTCTCCTTTGAGACCATGTTTGTGCCCAAGTACATCTACCTTGGACAAGGGCAACAGAAATTAGTGGGTCTGGAGAAACTTGTCAACAACCGTGCCATTGCCTTTGACCATTCTGTGCCACATGTGATAGAAGAAGACGAGGAAGGGAGCCCAGTGTTACTGTATTCCTCCATGCATTATTCTTTGCAGGACATGGAAGACTGGATGCAGATGAGCAAACGTTACCACCACCATTATGTGCTTCCTCCCCAACTACAACTGACTAGCTGGGATGGACTCAACCCCTATCAGATATTGCGATACTACTTTGGTCATGGGCGGGAATGGCTTTTTGCCCCTGATGGCTATATCCCCAATTCAGTGATTCGTGCCCGTCTTTGGCCAGAGGGCACCCCAATATACCTACAGTGCAACCTGCATGCACCCCAGCGGGAGTTGGAATGGGACAGGTCTCAAGAATTCTTTTTCTGGCACAGCAGGGTAAGAGCTATAAGTAACATAGAATATCCAAAGAAGGAGGAGGATGAACACTTCCTAGAAATGAGACTTTCCAAGGATGTAACCTACAGTGTCCTTACGGATAGAGCAAACCGAAGCTGGCTGGGAAGAAAGATGAGTGAAATAGCCATTAATAGCATGATTGAGACTATGCTCAATATTATGATCCATGCTTCCTCGCTGAAGTACCAATCCTGTGTTGCTGCACTAGGGCAAATCTTTGCCTCTTACCAGGTGTCTCCAACCCTACGCTCTGAGACAGCCCATAGGCTACTGGATGATACAACCAATTCCAACCCACTTATCCGAGAACTAGCTTGGGAAGGGTTGAAGCGTCTAGGAATGATTACTCATCTTTTCGCCGTGCCTCTGGCTCAAGGATTAATGGACAAGGATGAAAGAGTGAGGAACAAGACCCTAACGCTCATGGCTGAGATTGGAATCCATTCTAGGACCTCACTCTTACAGCTGATCCAGAAACCAGAGACTTTTCAGGAGATGCAGTAAGTTTGTGCTTTTCCTTCAATTCTTTACTGCATTCCCCATTTCCCCTCTCCTTTCCTTTGCTATCTCTTTACCCTGTTCATTAATTCTCTCTGACCTTTCTTCTTTGTCATAGCCTTTGCTCATTTCTAAATGACTATCCTTGACAATCCCCTGACAGCTCACTCTTCCTCCTCTTTTTTTTTTTTTTTTTTTTTTTTTTTGAGACAGGGTCTCACTCTGTTGCTCAGGCTGGAGTGTAGTGGTGTGATCTTGGTTCACTGAAACCTCTGCTTCCCAGGCTCAAGCAATCCTCCTGCCTCAGCCTCTTGAGTAGCTGGGGCTATAAGCATGCAACACCACACCAGGTAACATTTTGTAGAGACAGAGTCTCACTATATTGCCCAGGCTGGTCTCGAACTCCTGGGCTCAAGCAATCTTCCTGCCACCTTAGCCTCCTGAAGTGCTAGGAGTACAGGTATGAGCCTCCTCTATAATGCATGGAGGAACACAGTAACACTGGGCCACTGTACCTACCTCCTTTCTCCATTGCTTTTCCTATGTGTCCCCTACCTCTTCAAGTTCCATTTTCATCCTTTTTATCTACGCCTACAGCCTGCAATACAGATCATTCCGTTCGTTGCCATCTTGGCTTCCTAGATGCTTTCTTTTGTCTCGGCCATTATTTTCCTCTACATATGCCATCTCTCTTGGCCACTTTGTCAAGCCTCATGCCTGTTCCATAGCCGTTCTTTTCTTCCCATTCTCCCTTTTGTTCCTGACTCAGCATAATCCTTCTTCTCCTTTGACTTTCATAGGCAGGAGATGATCGGGGAGGAACCCCTAGACCATCTGCTGGGGATGCGGGCCACAGATCTCCAAATCCTTTACACTCAAGTGGAGCAGAGATTGAATGAAAACCTGACCTTGTCACAAAGCGATGAAAAGCCGGCTTTTTCTTTAGATGTCTCAAAGCTTTCCGAACTTAAATCCTTTCCCATGAAAGCCCCAAGTTCTGAAGAACCTGAAGTGGCCATCAAGCCCAGCAAAGGCCAACGACGAAGCCGAGTAGGGGGCAAAAAGCATAGTATGTAAGGGGTAATCTGGTCCATGCCTCAGGGTCAAGAGGCAGGGTAGTTAGGGTTAAAGTGGATCAAGAGATACCAGGTGGGCTGGCTGGACACGATGGCTCATGGCTATAATCCCAATACTTTGGGAGGCCGAGGCAGGCAGATTACTTGAGGTCAGGAGCTCAAGACCAGCCTGACCAACATAGTGAAACCCTGTCTCTACTAAAAACACAAAAATTATCCAGGCATGATGGTGGGTGCCTGTAATCCCTGCTACTCGGGAGGCTGAGGTGGGAGAATTACTTGAACCTAGGAGATGGAGGTTGCAGTGAGCTGAGATTGCACCACTGTACTTCAGCCTGAGCAACAGAGCAAAACTCCTCTGTCTCAAAAAAAAAAGATACAAGGTGGGAAGAGAGATAAGTGGAAAGATCTCATTATAGACACTATCTTAAGAAGGATCCACTCAAACTCGGGAAGACTCTAAGGCCCAGCTCTCTAGGATTTGGCAGGAGTTGGGGGATAGGAATAAAGCAAAGAGAATGCTTTTTTTTTTTTTTTAAGTCCTCAGCCTTCTCTGTTGGTACTTTTTTTATGGCAGCTCTTCTTAGCTCACATCTGATATTGGGAAGGGTTTCATTTAGCTTCCCAGGGTTTGCTTACCTCCATCTCTCAATTTTTCCTGCAGGCCGAAAATGGTTGCGGGGTCTCAAGAAGATGAAAGAGAGAGGCTCTAAACATATGGGCATAGAGCTGGGTCTCTTAGAGGATGAAAGTGGGACTGAGGCTGCACCAATTGAGATGGAGGAAGCATCCATCTATTCCAAATGGTCTTCAACCACCAGCGTAATAAAGCTCTTAAAAGATGTTGACTCTCAAGAGAAAGATATCTCACGGGATCGCATTGCACTGACCCTGAAGAGGCTGAGGAAAATACGTGACAAAAGAGACAAGAAAGCAACAGCTCAGAAACCCAAAAAGAAGCACAAGAAGAAAAGAGAAGCCCAAGTTATAACTGGGGAACCTCCTGTAATAGAACAGCCAGTTATTAAAAAGTTTAAACTTCAAGGGCGGGGAGCCTCTGGAGCGTCTGGCCGCAGGTCTACCACTGGAGGTGGCTCAACATGGCGGGACGATCTATGTCGTCTTATGACCCTGAGGATATCTGGTTCCCAAACAGAAATGTCAGAAAATCTAAACACTGAGCTAGTGAAATTAGCTCAGGAGACGCTGGTAGATAGGCACCCCAGCTGGGAACTCTTTCAGGAGATCTGCCCCCTGTTGAAGAAAGAAAGTAAGGTTCTGCTTGAGGACCTTGATTGGGATGCAGTCCTGCCAGAAGAAAAACCAAGTTTTACCTATGAAGGAGCAATTAGAGAGGACATGACACGAGATGTGATGCAAGAAGTGATCAGACATAAGGAAGTGATACCAAAGGAAGAAGAACAAGCACAAAAGACAGCGAGAGACATGCCGGGCTTGGAGGAAACCCAAGTGATTTTGAAAAAAGGCAAGAAAAAGAAAGTTATCTTTTTAGAACCAGGTGACGTAACCAAGGGAAAACAAATACCAAGGAAAGAAGAGAAGAAAACCTTTCAGAAGTCACCTAAGCAAGAGGGGAAAGCTATCCAGTGGGAAAGAAAAGCGGGAAAACTAAAGACGGAAATGACCAAAGAAAAGAGGGGGGATATGAGTGAGGAAGCGGAGGAAACGGCCATACTTGAGGAGGAAGTGGTCGAGCAAGAAGAAAGACCAGTTATGATTGAGAGGACACCATCTTGGCAGGACTGGAAAAAGTCCTGGGATGAGTGGAAACAGGTCCATGGTAAGACAAGGAAATCCTGGAAGGCATGGAAGAAAGACTGGGAGAAGAGCCTTCTTCAGGAAGAAGAGAAACTACACCAGCCTGGAGAGAAGCTATCCACGGAGGAAGAAATGCTTCAGGAGGATGAGAGAAAGCTGAAATGGGAGGAGTGGAAACAAGTCTGGGAAAACATGTTGTCATCTAAGTCCAAGGAGCAACTGTCCAAGGACGAGGAAGTAGTGACTTTGGAGGAAGAAGTGTCTCGGGAAGGGGAAGAAAAAGAAGAGCAGGTCACAGAAGAGCAGAGACAGATCCAAGAAGAACACGGACAGGCCAGAATTCACAGGAAACAAGCCCGAGCTGAAAAAAAACGAGCCCAAGAAGAGAGGAAATTAGCACAAGAAGAAGAGAAACTTGCACAACAAGAGAGACAGTTGGCCCAGGAAGAGAGAAAACTGGCCCAGGAATACGTCAAAAAAACCAAGGAGGATGGGAAAGTGGCCCAAGCAGAGGGTAACTTTGCCCAGAAAGAGGAAACACTGGCCCATAGAGGGGAGAGTCTAAGCCAGGAGGCAGAGAACTTGGCCCGGCAAAGGAAGAAACTGGCCAAGCAACGTGAGAAAGTGGCTAAAGAAGAAGAGAAACAAGCAAAGAAAAGAGGGAAACTGGCCGAGGTAAAAAGCATATTGGTCCAGAAAGTGGAAGAAGTGGCCCAGGGGCAGCAAAGTCTGGACTGGCAAGAAAAGGAGCTGGCCCAGAAACTGGAGGAACTGGCATGGGACATGGAAGATTTGTTTAGGAAAGAAGAGAAACTGAATCAGGAAGAGGAGACACTGACTGAAGAAAAGAAGATACTGGCTGAGGAAGAGGAGACATTGGCCTGGGAAAGGGAGAAACTGTCTGAAGAAGAGAGAAAAGTGGCCCAGGAAGAGGAGAAACTGGCCCAGGACGAGGAAAAAATGCCTGAGGGAGAGGAAAGACTGGCCCAGCAAAGGGAGCAATTGATTGAAAAGAAGGTGAAACTGGCCCAGAAAAGGGAAAGATGGACTGACAGCATGGAAGAACTCACAAAGAACAAGGCGATAGTGTACCAGAAGAAGAAGAATCTGGCTCGGGAAAAGGAGAATCTGGCTCGGGAGAAGGAAAAATTGGCTCAGGGGGAAGAGTATCTACTCTATGGCCAAGAAAGACTCACCCACAACAGAAAGCAATTAGCCCAAGTAAACAACAAATTGAAAAATTTCAGGAAGACACTGGCTCAGATAGAGGAGAAGCTGACACAGGAAAAGGAGACAGTGATCAAGAAGAAGGAGAAACTGGCCGAAAGAGAGAAAAAATTGGTCCAAGTAGAGGATAGTCTGGCCGAGAAACAGGAAAAGTTGGCTCACGAGAAAATGAAATCAGCTCTGGAGAAGGCAATAGTCCAAGGAAAGAAACAGCTCAGAGGAGAGTTGGATATTGCTAAGGAAGAAAAGGCATTGAACCTGGAAATGAAAAGACTGGCTGAAAAGAAGATGAGACTGGTGGAGGGAAAGGAAACTCTGTCTAAGGGAGAGACTCCCGAAACTTCAAGACTAAGGAAAATGACTAAAGCTGAACAAGAACTAGTTGAGAGGAAATTGTCACTAGAGGAGAAGATACTGCTACATGAAGACAGGATACTGGCCATAGAGAAAAGAGAAATTGCCAAAGGAAAACTGGAAATTACTAGAGGACAGAGAATATATGCCCAGGAGCAAAGGAAGTTAGCCAAGGATGCAAGGATGTTGATTAAAAAAAAGGAGAGCCTTTCCAAGGAACCATCAAAACTGAACAAAATATTAAAGGCACTTCAAAAACTAATCAGGGATGAAAGGAAAGTAACCAATGAAGAAATAAAGGTGACAAAGATGAAGAGGTCATTCTTTGCTAAGGAGAGCAGATTGAATAAAGAACAGAGTAAACTGGATATCAAAGAGTGGGATTTTTCTGAGAAACAACCAGAACTGACTAAAGATGAAAAAAAACTGACTCGGAAGCAGAGAAAACTGGCCAAGGAAATGAGAAGAATGACAAACAAAGAAGAAAAAATAACTGAGGAAGAAAGCAGATTGGCCAGAGCACATTCAGAAGTCATACTGGATGATGAAGTGGAAGGAGGAACAGAAGAAGAAGAGGTAATCCCATTCCTTAAACGAAGGTGGAGAAAGAAGAAAGAGGCCAAGGAAGTTGACGAACCAACGGAAAAGTTTCCCAGTCAAGTGGATGAGGTGGAAAGTGAAGAGCATTTTTATGAAGAAATGGAAAGCCTGTTAGATGAACTAGAGAAGCAAGAGAGTTTGTCTTCTGAGGAGGAGGAGGATGAAAGAGACGAAGAGGAGGAAGAAGAAGAGGAAGGGGAGGTGGAAGAAGAGGAGGAGGAGGAGGAGAAGAGAAAGAAGAAAAAGGAAAAGAAGGAGGAGGAGGTTCAGGAGAAGGAGGAAGTGTTTGAGGAGAAAGAAGAAATTATGAGTGAGGAAGAGTTAGAAAGTTTGAGTGACAAGGAAGAGGAAGAGGAGAACAGCTCACTGGAAGAAGAGGCAGACGAGGAAAAAGAGATCTTAAAAAGAGAAAAACTATTTAAGTTACAAGAACAAAGAAGAAAGAGCCTAAGAGGAAGGGAAAAAGTCCCTTCCATTGGAAAAGGAGTTTCTCATGTCAAAGGCAGGGCTATGAGACTAAGAGTTCTAAAAAGCCCTTTGAAGAAACTGGTGTCAATAGCTCTGGAGATGAAAGAGAAAACACCAGTGCCAGTGCCGGAGAAACAAATATCCTGGGAAGACGAAAAGGCCACAGTAGTTGAAATACCCAGGAAATTCTCAGGGACAATGGATAAAGAAAGAGAAGTGTTGGGAAAATATGAGCCCATACCTCCCCCTGTTTTGGGTACAGTTTTGGGGTCCCAAGAACAGGACTTAAAAATCCCATTTATGTCCCACATATTAAGGAAGACTGTGGATGCCCAGGAACTCCAGCACAAACCACTAGGTCCCCAGTGGAAGTGGCTTTTGCAGCATCTGTCTCTGCTGGGACAGACTGAGGTGCATTTACCTCTCTCCCAAATCCCGGCTAAGGAACAACATGCAGACGTAAGCCTCTCAGATGTAGAGTGGATCTGCCATGTCCTAGAACGAATGGAAGCAGGAGAAGAGCTTTCCAAGGACAGTTTCCACAGACTGTGCCAGCTCCTCAAAGACCTCGCCTCAAAGGGAAATTTAGAATGGCTGCATCTGGCCAAACTTAAAGCCATTGTGTACCGTCACAGGCAGGCCCTGGAGTCACAAGGCACAAGGATCTCAAAACCAAGTAGGGAGTCCATGAGTCCAAAATACCTGAAAGTGATTCCTCCTATACAAGCAAAAGAAAAGGAGAGCTGGCTAGAACCTCTGGCTGTTCCCACACGAAAATCCCCATTAGCCACCAAGAGGATTCCAGACCCAAGGGCTAAAAATTGGCATCTTCTAGGAGAGCCTTACAGAAGTGAGAGGGCACAGCAGATATCCATTGCTCACAAGGAGATGGCAATGCAATACTTTCATCCTGCCACAGGAGACATTTTTCCAAGTGCCCATGCCTCTGTGGAAAAGCAAACCCTGGCACTGATGTTTCAAAAGGACTTCTGGGATTTTAAGGATAAACGCAGGTTTCCCAAATTGCCCAAGTTGGAGAAGAAGACACAGCCCATTTCTAAAAAAAAGGAAAAGTTGCCTTTGTGGGAGACATTCGTGGCACTGTTCTATGTTTTGCGGATGCTGCAGCGGCGATATGGAAAAGACAGCACTGCTTGGATGGAACAGTTCAACCAGCTCATGGAGCTGTACCAACTTAAGTCCCCCCGAATCCAGAGGCTTCTACTAGAGTTACTGCAGGGAGAGGAACTTCAACCCAAAGAGATCATCTACAAAGAGGCCCTAAAAGCCACAGAGCTAGTTCCCGGGGAACGGCTGCTCTGCTGCCTGTTTTGTGGTGGCTCTCATACTGCTAGAGGCCCTCAGGAGTTTCGGGGTGTGGTACCCGTCCCTGGGCAGAACAATGTGCACACCATCGTTCCTGTGGGCATTGCCCAGTATGGGATCTTAGAACTTGCCTGGAAGAGCCTGCCCCAAGCTGATATTCACCTCACCAAGGCATTGACACACATTGTTGCTCAGACTCCCTAATTTGGAACTGACTGGAGGTAGGGACCTTTCATTACCAACTGGAGAAAGTCCTGGTCACCAGAATCTAGACCTTCATATCTCTCTCTTTTTTTTTCTTTTTAGATGGAGTTTCGATCTTGTTCCCCAGGCTGGAGTGCAATGTCGCAATCTTGGCTCACTACAACCTCCGCCTCCGGGGTTCAAGTGATTCTCCTGCCTTAGCCTGAGTAGCTGGGATTACAAGCATGCACCGCCACACCCGGCTAATTTTGTATTTTTCGTAGAGACGGGGTTTCTCCATGTTGGTCAGGCTGGTCTCGAACTCCCAACCTCAGGTGATCCACCCACCTCGGCCTCCCAAAATGCTGGGATTACAGGAGTGAGCCACTGTGCCAGGACCTAGACCTTTATCTCTGGGCCCACACAGAGGTAGGGCCAGGTCAAAGCCCTTTCCCAGCTCTGGAAACACAGCTTCTATATGGGGAATAAAGAGGAGGTTCTTGTTTGCAACAAGCACTTTGATGTGTTCTTTCCCCCTGGACTGGTTCCCCAGGAAGGTAGCCAGGGAAACCATTTACTCACATACTCCTGAGATGGGGGAAGCATCCCAAAAGACAGTGATGCTCACCGTGTGGATGTGTTGAGGCAGAGGAGTCTGTCCTTGTCCTCTTCATACCTTCCCACCATCCCCTCCAAGAACTCTAAGAAGGAAAGTACCAGGCACAAAAACTAATGTATATTTGGCATGAATATGAGAGGTATTGATATCATGCAAAGAGAATGGGCTTTAGAATCAGAAGATGCAATATTTTGTCCCTTAGTATTTGGGGGCCTACAGTGGGGCTGACTCTAGTTTTCTGATTGTAGTTCTGCATGCTGATGATTTGAGTCCCAGATAGCAGGAATGCTGGGTGTTGAGGAGTCTCTCAGAGTAAAGGAATAATCTTCAACAAGTTTTAGCCAGTACCACCTCCATCTGATGACTGGATTTTTCTGATAGCTCAAGGTTTCCATAACCTGAGGTCTAGATGTACTTCAAGAGTCCATGAAGCTCTTCAAATTAAATGAAAAAAAGTTGTTGGCATGTGTTAGGTACTTTTTTTCTGCTGAGAAAAAGTCTGTAGCTTTTATCAGATTCTTAAGGAGGCTCCTGACACAAATACATGAAATCAACACTTAAGGAGACAGCATAGGGCTTTAGCTCAGACATTGCCAATCATCAGTTGAATGACCTTCAACAAGTAATGGCCTTACTGGGCCCTAGTTTTCTAATTTTGTTTGTTTGTTTGTTTTGGTTTTTTCAGACGGAGTCTCACTCTGTCACCCAGGCTGAAATGCACGTCATGATCTCGGCTCACTGCAACCTCTGCCTCCCGAGTAGCTGGGACTACAGGCACTCACCACCATGCCTGGCTGATTTTTGTATTTTTAGTAGAGACGGGGTTTCACCATATTGGCCAGGCTAGTCTCGAACTCCTGACCTTGTGATCCGCCCGCCCTGGCCTCCCAAAGTGCTGGGATTACAGGCGCACACCACCATGCCTGGCTAATTTTTATATTTTTAGTAGAGATGGGGTTTTACCATGTTGGTCAGGCTGGTCTCAAACTCCTGACCTCAGGTGAACCGCCCACCTCAGCCTTCCAAAGTGCTGGGATTACAGGTGTGAGCCACTGTGCCCGGCCAGGTGGGAAGATTTTAATATGGGAGTGTAAACCAAAAATAAAATTCTAAGCCCCCCAACCAATTGAATGGACCCCTCTTCTTGGCCAAGGGCATTCTAAGGTATACCTGAAACACTAGTTCCAGCAATGATGGGAATGGGTGGTCAGACATGTCTCATTATACCTTCCTCCCTTTGGAATTCAGGTACAGCTGACCAGCATTAACACTGAAACAGAGACCTTAAGACTGACAAAGCATACCCTTTGTAGCAATAAGATACCAACATGGGCCAGGCGCAGTGGCTCACACCTGTAATCCCAGCACTTTGGGAGGCCAAGGCAGGTGGATCACAAGGTCAGGAGACCGAGACCGTCCTGGCCAACATGGTGAAACCCCGTGTCTACTAAAAATACAAAAATTAGCTGAGTGCAGTGGCAGGGGCCTGTAATCCCAGCTACTCAGGAGGCTGAGGCAGGAGAACAGCTTGAACCCAGGAGCTGGAGGTTGTAGTGAGCTGAGATCATGCCACTGCACTCCAGCCTGGTGACAAAGCGAGACTCCATCTCACAAAAAAAAAAAAAAAACAAAAAAACAAAACAAAACAAAAAAAAAAACCCAACATGACAAACAGCAGGCCCTGAAAGAAAATGGAAGTATTTTATCCTAAAATATGTTTCTTTGACATATTTTGAAATGGCCCTGCAAAGCTGACTCTTGTGGGGAAAATCAACATTTTGCAGAAAATCCCCTTCCCTTTCCAGGTCTTTTGCCTGATCCAAGAGAGAATTAACTAAGAATCTGGCACCTTTCTAAGTCTGATTAAAAAAAACATGTACAAATCTATTATCTCTGAGACCTGCTACCTGGACACTTCATCTGCATAGTAGGAACCTTGGTCTCCACAGCCCCTTATATTAACCCAGACACTCCTTCTATTATTCATTCCAGGTCTTTAGATAAACTCTTTCAACTGCCAGTCCGAAAATCTTTGAACCCACCTGTGACCTGGAAGTCCCCTACTTCCAGTTGTCCAATCTTCCCAGACCAAACCAGTCTAATCTTTTATGTATGATGTTTTATGTCTCCCTAAAATGTATAAAATCAAGCTGCAGCATGGTCACCTTGGGTGCATGTTGTCAGAACCTCCTAAGGCTGTATCACTGACCATGGTCACTCATATCTAACTCAGAATGAATCTCTGCAAATATTTTACAGTTTGACTCTTTCTGTCAACAGGAGACATTTAAGGATGATTTTTAAGAGTTAAAGAGGAAAGACACACAAAAGATGGCTCAACAGTCAAAGACAGGTTTATTTTGGGGCAATAAACCTGAGAGAGGCTTCTGGCTGATTTTGGTCAGGAGTGTTCTCTCTTACAGACCAAGTATTTATTGGTGAGAGAGCTTGGAATGTTTCTGTGTCACAAAGAAGTTTACAGTGGGGTTGGAATGTCTCTGGTTAGAGGGGAGGTTATCTTGGGGCTATCTCTCCCAGCCAGTTGGGAGGGGAGGTTATCTCGGGGCTGGCATATCTCTGGTTGGGGAGGGGTTTGGAATGTTTCTGGTTGAAGATGTTATTTGTGTTTTATGGTCATGCTGACCTTCGCCATTAGGCTGATGCCCTTTGGATTTAGGCAGGTTTTGATCCGTGTGAACTTAAAATGACAGTACTTGTCCAAGGTGGCAATACTCCTGCTCTGTCACGTTTGTCATGCTGATGTGGCCAAATCATGGAGATGGTAAGCTCAAAGGTGTAGGATGAACAGGGGAATACTGGTATAAGCCAGGTCCCTGATAAAGCAAGAGAGAATGGGGTCCAGAGTCCAGCTGGAAGAATTACCTTTAGACAAGGGGAAAAGGATGTACCTTTCCAGCATAGTGAGGGGTATGAAAGAAAAACATCTTGGGCCCCCAGAATCACTAAACTAAAGGGGAAATTCAAGCTGGGAACTGCTCAGGGCAAATCTGCCTCCCATTCTATTCAAAGTCATCCCTCTGCTGGGTGCAGTGGCTTGCACCTGCAATCCTAGCACTTTGGGAGGCCGAGGCGGGCAGACCACTTGAGGTTAGGAGTTCAAGACCAGCCTGACCAACATGGTAAAACCCATCTCTACTAAAAATATAAAAATTATCCAGGCATGGTAGTGTGCACCTGTAATCCCACCTACTTGGGAGGCTGAGACAGAAGAATCGCTTGAGCCCAGGAGGAGGAGGTGGCAGTGAGCTGATACCGTGCCATTGCATGATAGCCTGGGCAATAAAAGCGAAACTCCATTTCAAAAATCGAAAGACAAACAAAATCATCCCTCTGCTCACTGAGATAGATGTATATTCTGATTGCCTTATTTGAAAAGGCTTATCAAAAACTCAAACTAATGCAACCGTTTGTCTCTCACTTACCTGTGACCTGGAAGCCCCCTCCCTGAGTTTTCCCCGCCTTTCTGGATGGAACCAATGTACTTCTTACATATATTGATTGATGTCTCATCTCCCTAAAATGTATAAAACCAAGCTGTGCCTCTACCACCTTGGGCATATGTTGTCAGGACTTCCTAAGGCTGTGTCACGGGCATGTGTCCCCAGCCTTGGCAAAATAAACTTTCTGAATTAACTGAGACCTGTCTCAAATTTTGGGGGTTCACAGGAGGAAGAAGAAAAGTTAGGTAAGTTTGTAGCTGTGACAAATGAGAAAACAACAAAATTCTAAGTCTCCAGTGGACTGAATGGACTAAATCTTGGCCGAGGGAACCCTAGAGAAACCTTGGAAGCTGAGTTCGTGGCAATAATAAGATGGGAAATCAGAGAGGTCTCATTATACCCCTTCCTTCATTAACAGTCATTAGACTTTCTTCCCTAAGGGCTAAACAGAACTCCTTCACAGCCCTCCATTTTTTGAGACAGGGTCTCCCTCTGTTGCTCAAGCTGAAGTACAGTGGCACAATCATGAATCACTACGGCCCTGACCTCCCAGGCTCAGGTGATCTCCCACCTCAGCCTCCTGGGTGCTGCCATGCCTGGCTAGTTTCTTTGTATTTTTAGTAGAGACAGGGTTTCACCATGTTGCCCAGGGTGGTCTTGAACTCTTGGGCTCAAGTGATCTGCCCACGTTGACCTCCCAAATTTCTGGGATTACAGGCATGAGCCACCACATGGCTGGCCCTAAACCAGCCCTTTCAAAAGACTACTGGCTTATCTTCCCTGGTACAGAACAAAGACAAGATTAATCCTTTTGATTCCTTCACTCTTTCCTGAGACATGCTTCCTATTCTCCTTTTCTTCAAATGTACACATTGTCTTATGTAAAATGTAGATTTAATGGGCACTAACTAAAGTCTCACAATTATGTAATCACTTGTCTCACTGCGGGCCTCCCCCTGCCTCCCGCTTTAAGGAAAATGTATAAACACTAAACCTCCTGAGAACCTCTTTGGAGAGAACCCTCAAGATGGCTCAATAAACCTCCATCATTTGAGACTTATAGCCTGATCACTCATTTTAGTTGTCACAAGTTAAGGGAGTTCCCAAATAATACATTCTATTTTTTTTCCCAAGCCACCCCCTACATTCTTTCTTTAAGAGTCAAGGTCTTGCTCTATCACCCAGGCTGGAGTACAGTGCCGTGATCATAGCTCACCGCAGCCTTGAACTCCTGTGATCCTCCCATGTCAGCCTCCTGAGTAGCTGGGACTATAAGTGTGCACCACCATGCTCAGCTATGTTTTTTTATTTTTATAGTCTTGCCATGTTTCCCAGGCTGGTCTCAAACCCCTGGCCTCAAGCAATCCCCCTGCCTCAGCCACCCAAAGTGCTGGTATTACAGGTGTGAGCCAGTGGATGTGACCCACATTCTATTTTTAGAGTGAAGTAAAAAGTTATTATCTGGGAGTGTGAAGGGAATAAGAAGAAATTTGATTTTGTAGGGCAATGATCTCCAAGGAGTACAATATTTTTCAGGAGTGTGGGCAGCCTGCAAAGTGCAGGAGCAGTGAATGTTGTTGATTCAAAACAAATTTAGACTTGCATAAGGATAGACCTTAGTTAAAAAGGTGTGGTGGCATGTACATGTAGTCTCATCTACTTGGGAGGCTGTGACAGAAGGATCGCTGGAGGTTATGGTCAAAAAGTTGGAAGCTTCCAGCACTCTGAGAGGCCAAGGTAGGCAGATTGCTTGAATCCAGGAGTTCAGTATCAGCCTGGGCAATGGCAAAACCGCATCTCTACCAAAAATACAAACATGGTGTTTGTATAGCAGGGCATGGTGGCACGTGCCTGTCGTCTGCAGTCCCAATTATTTGGGAAGCTGCGGCAAGATTGCCTGAACCCAGAAGTCCAGGCTGCAGTGAGCAGTGATTGAGCCACTGTACTCCAGCCTGGGAAACAAAGTGTTTCAAAAAATGTTTAAAGTGGGAAGCTTGAATTTAAAATTTCAGAGGGGACTGGATGCAGTGGCTCACACCTCTAATCCCAGCACTTTGGGGGGCTGAGGCAGGTGGATTGCTTGAGTCCAAGAGTTCAAGACCAGCCTGGGCAACATGGCAAAACCCATCTCTGTAAAAAAAAATACAAAAACTAGCTGGGCATGGTGGTGCACATCCGCGGTCCCAGCTACTCAGGAGGCTAGGGTGGGAAGATCACCTGAGCCCGGGAGTTGGAAGCTGCAGTGAACTGTGATCGTGCCACTGCACTCCAGCCTGAGTGACAGAGGGAGACCGTGTCTCAATAAATAAATAAATAATAAATAAATGAAAGTGCAGAGGGAAATCATTCTGAGTAATACGTTCCAGGGTGTGGGTGGCTGATGGGGAGTAAAAGTGAAGGTTGTGAGAGTTAGTGAATCCAGGGAACAGAAACCCGTGTTCAGAGGGGCTATCACTCAGGACAACTACATACCAGTAGCTGGAGAGGAAGCACAGGAGCCAGGTATAAATCTGGCCTCTGAACAAGGGAGAAAATCATCGATACCATGCCATTCTCCTTTCAATAAGATCTGTCCCTTCCCCCAGAGGAATGAGCCTAGCAGTCATGACCCTCCTTGGGTCATGATTAATTGGACTCAGAGTGTATACCAGATCCAAGCTAAGCCAATCAGCTTCTCCTTTCGAGGAATTTGGAATTAAAACTGAGAGCAACTGGTCAAACTCTGCTGGCTGCTTGAACCAAGGAACTGTAACATTGGGCTGGAATCGCCATATTTGGCCATGTGCATGCAAATAGGCTGAGAAAGCCGATACATGGATATACAGATATATAGAAAGGGAAGGAGAGGGAGTGAAGGAGATAGGCTTCTAAAGAGAAAGATCAGATTATCTACAAAGGAACAAGGTTCAAACTGACATCAAATTTCTTTGTAGCAACCCTGGATGCAAGTAGACCAGGGAGTAAAATATTGAAGGGAAAGAACTGTGAACCAAGAAATTTACAACCAAATTGTCAATCAATGAAGACTCCACAAAGAATAACTTCATTTAAATTGAGCGTTAAGGGAATGCAATATTTAAATCAAACTCTGCCAATGCTTATCTCTAGAGGCTTGTTGCCATTTTTGTCTTCTATGGAATTTTTGTCCCAAGAAAGGCAAGATTACATTTTTTTCTAACAGATTGAGCTGCTGTAGTGTATTCTTGGTTATCAAAATACTCATATAGCTTGGGGATTTTTGAATTGATAAATATTCATAATGTGTGAAAAAGCATGATACACACTGTATGATCTCAATCCCATAAAATTAAATGTGTCTATACATACGTAGGACCTAGAAGGACACGTCAAACTGTAAAGTGCTTATGATTGTGGATGACTTTGTTCTTTGCTTCTTGTGCTTTTCAGTTTCCTATAATGCACACATTAATTTTTAAAAAATAAAAGTTATTTTTAAAACATGAAAAAAAATAACTTCAAGCTCACAAGGCCTCACAAAGATTGCCACAGAAGCCCATTTTGAAAAAGGTTTGCAAGAAGGACCAAAAAAAAAAAAAAAAAGAAAGAAAAGAAAAAGAGAAATCCTATGGATGCTGCAAGAAAAAATGGAAAGAGGCCAGGCACGGTGGCTCATGCCTGTATTCCCAGCACTTTGGGAGGCCAAAGTGGGTGGATCACTTGAGGTCAAGAGTTTGAGACCAGCCTGGCCAATGTGGTAAAACCCTGTCTCCACTAAAAAGACTAAAATTAGCAGGGTGTGGTGGTGAGCGCATGTAATCCCAGCTACTCAGGAGGCTGAGGCATGAGAATCGCTTGAACCCAGGAGGCAGAGGTTGCAGTGAGCAGAGATCGCACTTCAGCCTGGGCTACAGAGCGAGACTCCGTATCAGGGAAGAAAAAAAAAAAATCCAAAAAACCAAAAAATGGAAAGAAAGGGTGATTTATTTTGGTAATGATTTTGGTAACTGTTCCTTGTTATTGATACACTAATAAGGCTAGGATCAAATGAAATAAAGGGAACATTCGTAACTCTAAAATAAAATTCTGGACAGAGCCCCATTTTAACAAGATTGTTCCACTTGGAATAACAATCGCCTCTACACAGAGGTTTTAGAAGTTACCAATTTGTAAACACAGACAGAATCCTGAAATAGGACAATAAGGTATACAAAGCGCCACCTTGCACCTTGCACAGAGATCCCAGCAAACACCACTTTGTCATTTGCACAAACGTATGCAAATGACATGAAGGTATGCAAATGACAGAATGGTATCTGCTAGGATCTCTGTGTGATTTCACCAACACAAAACCCCATCTGGATCTGTATGTCATTGCTAAAGACACTAAATGTGCCTATTAGATGCTATGAAAGTTTTTCACATCAGCCCCTGCCTTCTCACAACATAGAAAGAAGGGGAAATTTATAAAAGAACACGCCAGAGTCTATGTCTCCCGATGATTATTAAAAGTTGGTAGTGGCCTCTTCTCTAACTCTTTGTTTCTGAAATCCCTTATGATTTTAAAAAATACAAATGCCCCGAATCAAAGATGCACAAGTGTTTGATTTCATTCCAGTTTGAAGCAACCATTCTTTCATTTTTTGTTTGAAAACTACAATAAGAGATTAAACGTTCTAAAACTTACCAAAGATTTCAGAATCAACTCGGGTGAGAAGAGATTACTTTTCTGAATGTGGATGAAGCCACTCTGATCCCTATTTTGTAGGAGATCCATTCGTCCTAGAATTGTTGGAAAACTGCTCCTTCCCAATCCTTGGCTGAGAGTCCCACACGTAGGGGGCTGAGGCAAGAAAACTGCTTGAACCGGGAGGCAGAGGTTGCAGTGAGCCAAGATTGCGCCATTGTACTCCAGCTTGGGTAACAGAGTGAGACTCTGTCAAAAAAAAAAAAGAACGAAAGAGAAAACAGCTGGGCACAGTGGCTCATGCCTGTAATCCCAGCACTTTGGGAGACTGAGGCAAGTGGATCACGAGGTCAGGAGATTGAGACCATCTTGGCTAACATGATAAAACCCCGTCTCTACTAAAAATACAAAAAATTAGCTGGGCGTGGTGGCACGTGCCTGTAGTCCCAGCTACTCAGGAGACTGAGGCAGGAGAATTGCTTGAACCCAGGAAGAGGAGGTTGCAGTGAGCTGAGATCGTGCCACTGCACTCCAGCCTGGGTGACAGAGCAAGACTCCATTGCCAAAAAAAAAGAAAGAAAGAAAGAAAAAACAAATGTTTGAGGTGATGGGTATCCCAAGTACCCTGACACATTGTATACAGGTATCAAAATATCACATGTACCCCTAAATACGTACAACTATGATATATGAATAAAAATATAAAAAATAATAAAGGACAAAGAAAAACATACTAGTAAAAAGTACAACAGAAGGAAATATGTTAATCTTAAACAGGCAGCTAACAATCCTGCCTAAAATAGAGCAAAGTGACAAAACCATAAGGAGAAACAGATTGTTGGAAATTTGAATACTCAATAAGAAAATTTTAATACACTTTTTTTTTTTTAAGATGTAGTCTCTGTCACCTAGGCTGGAGTGCAGTGACATGATCTTAGCTCACTGCAACCTCTGCCTCGTGGGTTCAAGCAATTCTTCTGCCTTAGCCTCCCAAGTAGCTGGGATTACAGGCGCCTGCCACCACGCCTGGCTAATTTTTATATTTTTAGTAGAGACCGGGTTTCACCATGTTGGTCAGGCTGATCTAGAACTCCTGACCTTATGATCCACCCACCTTTGCCTCCTAAAGTGCTAGGATTACAGGCATAAGCCACCGCACCCAGCCACATCTGTCTAATTTTTGTATTTTCAGTAAGACGGGGTTTCACCATGTTGGCCAGGATGGTCTCAAACTCCTGACCTCAAGTGATCCACTTGCCTCAGCCTCTCAAAGTGCTGGGATTACAGGCGTCAGCCAATGCACCTGGCCTGCTTTTGGATATTTTAACAGAAAGGTGGAGAGAAAAAAATGACTGAGAGATTTAATCAGAGAAAGAAAAGATCCCAAGGATCTAAACAATAGTGTCAACCCTTAATTCCAATAACTGACATATACAATAAATAGCATATAAAACCATTGAACCTTTAATATCAATAGATTCAACCTTTAGCTAATTATAAAACTTTCATACCAATACTTATATACCACATACATTTTTAAAATTGTATTTCTCCTGCTCCTTACAGGTTAGACTTTTTTTTTTTCTTTTGAGATAGGATCTCGCTCTGTCCTCCATGCTGAAGTGCAGTGGCACAGTCAATCATGCTTACTGCCACCTCAACCTCCTGGGTTCAATGCTGGGATTACAAGTGTATGCCATTGTGCCTGGCTGATTTTTTAAAAAACATTTTTTATTGGTTGCAAGCAAATCAGAAGCTTATCTACAATGGCAAAACAATGGCAATAAGGTGCCTGGCAGGCTTGAAAAACAGCAAAAAGGCCAGCGTTCCTGGAGTAACGGGGGGCCAGATTATTCACGATGCATAAGATGGAAACCATGGTAGAGTTCTGAGCCAAGGACTGTTGCAGTCTTATTTATTTATTTTTTTTGAGACAGAGTTTTGCTCTTGTCGCCCAGGCTGGAGTGCAATGGTGCGATATCGGCTCACCGTAACCTCCGCCTCCTGGGTTCAAGCAATTCTCCTGCCTCAGCCTCCAGAGTAGCTAGAATTACAGGCATGCGGCACCATGCCCAGCTAAATTGTATTTTTAGTAGAGACAAGGTTTCTCCACGTTGGTCAGGCTGGTCTCGAACTCTCGACCTCAGGTGATCCGCCTGCCTCAGCCTCCCAAACTGCTGGGATTATAGGCATGAGCCACTGCACCTGGCCGGTAGCCTTATATTTTTAAAAAGCACCTTGACTGCTTTGTAGAGAATAGATTGCATTGAGGCAGTGAGAAGTGCAGGGAAGGGAGTTGAAGCAGGGGAATGAATGAAGAGTCTGCTACAGTAATCTAGGGGAAAGAGAAATAGTGGGCAGATCTGGATCTATTTGGAGGTTGAGCCATAAGGATCTGCTGATAAGACTGGATGTGGGTATGAGAGAAGGAGAAGAGTTAATATGACTCCAGGGTTTTTTGGCTTGAACAGTTGGAAAGGTTGGAGGTACAACCAAGTTGGGGAAGATTAACAAGGAAGTGGGATACAGGAAGGAAGATTAGGAACTCATAAATTCAGTTTTGGACAAATTGAGATGAAGATGCCTATTAGACATTTAAGTGAATTTGTCTAATAGGCAATTGGACATACGACTCTGGAGTTGAAGGGAAAGGTTTGAGTTAGAGTTATAAAATGTGGCAAACATTGATACCAATGAGGTGCCTTTTTATTTACATAAAAAGAACAGCAAAAATGCCAGTATACCTGAAGGGGAGAGTAACAGAAAATGAAGTCAGAAAGTAGGCCGGGTGTGGTGGCTCATGCCTGTAATCTCAGCACTTTGGGAGGTCAAGGCAGGCAAACCACTGAAGGTCAGTTCGAGACCAGCGTGGCCAACATGGTGAAACCCCATCTTTACTGAAAATACAAAAACAGAGTGGTGGCAGGTGCCTGTAATCTCAGCTACCTGGAAGGCTGAGGCAGGAAAACTGCTTGAACCTGGGAAGAGGAGGTTGCAGTGAACCGAGATCGCACCACTGCACTCCAGCCTGGGCGACAGAGTGAGACTCCATTTAAAAAAGAAAAGAAAGTAACAAGGGACCATATTATGAACCCCAGATGAGAAGATACCTAAAGCCATGAGACTGGATGAGATGACCAAGGGAGTGTGGATAAGGAAGAGGAACAAAGATTGAGCTCAGAGAAGCATTAATGTTAAGAAGTTAGGGAAGAACCAGCACAGGAGACGGAGAAGGAGAGGCTAATGAGGTAGAAAGAAAACCAAGAATGCCTGATATTAGGGAAACTAAGTTTTAAAAAGTGTGTTAAGGAGGACGGGGTGATTATTTGTGTTAAGTGCTGCCAACAGGTCAAGTAGAATAACAGTAGAAAATCAACTACTAAATTTAGCAAGATGATTATTGGTAACCTTGAGAAGAACAGTTCTGGTAGTGATGGATGCTGAAGTCTAATTGGAATGAGTTCAATAGAGGACAAGAAAAGACGAATTAGAAGTAGGAAATACAGATAATACTTTCTAGGAGTTTCCCGCTAGAAATGGAGCAGTAGTTGACGGGAGTAGGGGAATTTTTAAAAGAGATGAGAGAGAGAGAGAGAGAGACAGAGAGAGAGAGACAGAGAGAGAGAGAGAGAGAGAGAGAGAGAGAGAGAGAGAGAGAGGAGTGTGTGTGTGTTTTCAAGGTGAGGGAATTGCTGGAGTCAAGAACTGGACAGAACACCTGCTTTTGGCCGGGTGCAGTGACTCACACCTATAATCCCAGCACTTTGGGAAGCTGAGGCGGGTGGATCACTTGAGGTCAGGAGTTCGAGACCAGCCTGGCCAACATAGTGAAATCCAGTCTCTACTAAAAATACAAAAATTAGCTGGGCATGGTGGCACATGCCTGTGACGCAGCTATTCCGGAGGCTGAGGTGGGACGATCACTTGAACCCAGGAAGTGGAGGTTGCAGTGAGCCGAGATAGCACCACTGCACTCCACCCTAGGCGACAGAGCAAGACTCCGTCTAAACAAACAAACAAACAAACAAAAACTGAACAGATAAAAGGGAATAGAATCTAGTGCCTAATTGCTGAACGGACTTTAGATAAGAACACGGTTAATCCATTTGTGGCGAGAGGAGAGGCAGTGTATACGAAATGATGCAGATAGGTAGGCATGGTGCTGGGAGTCTGTAGAGAATCTCATCTGATAGCTTTGATTTTCTCGGTGAAGTAAGAGCACTCATTAGCCTAGAGGGAGGCAAGGGGAGTGTGCAGTCGGTTTGAAAAGTTGTGTTTGGCAGTGAATGAACTAAAAACATTCATTCAAACGTTCATTCAAAAAAACGTTCATTCAAGTGAATGAACGACTTGAGGTTCGCGGTTATAACTTGAAAGAGGGAACAGGGTGGCAGTGCACTTTTCACCAGCCACATTCGGGCCGGGGTGCAGCCTGGCCTGCTGCAAAGGCTCCTTCTCCTCACAGGACCTCCTGGGAGCTGCAGTCCACCTGTCGCCTCCACCAGGGAGGGAGAGACGAAATACAGGGAGCTACAGATGGGGGACACTGAGAGTTGCCATCTCCCAACACCCTGTATGTTAGGAGCTGTGGTCCCAGTCACCACCCCAAGTACCATCTCTGCCCATATCTACTTGCAGGCAGCATTGGGGAGATGAAGACCATGGAGCTTCCCAACGCGAGGCAGATTGGAAACTTTAGTCTTCCTGTCATCGCCCTCATCCGCTATCATCAGGGGACGCTGGGTAACAGGTTAAAGGGAAAGGCAAAACCCACGGAACTTGGAAGGGATCTTACCTGAAAAGTCAGTTTCCCCAACGCGGGGCACAGCTGCACGGTGAAAACCCAGTCCTGTGGCCGCCACTCCCCGTAGAGACGGAGGAAGGCGCCATCTGGGAGGGCGCTACTCCCTGGACGCTGGCGGATGCAGTCCCGCGTCGCGGTCCTCAGAGGACTTGCAGCCAGCGCCCCCACCCGGAAGGACGACGTCTCCCGCACCGAGGGGGAATCCCGCACTAAGGCCGCGGTAGGGGTTTATCCACCACCTATTTATTTATTTATTTATTTGAGACGGTGTCTCGCTCAGTGCCTCAGGCTGAAGCGCAATGGAGCGATCTCGGCTGACTGCTACATCCGCATCCCGGGTTCAAGCGATTCTCGTGCCTCAGCCTCCCGCATACCTGGGATTACTGGCGCGCTGGGATTACATGTCCGGCTAATTTTTGTATTTTTAGCAGAGACGGGGTTCCGCCACGTTGGCCAGGCTGGTCTTGAACCCCTGAGTCACCACCGTTTAATGTCGTTTTCTCTCTCCTGTCCCACCTTGAGTCAGTCTCCGAACGCCCGGCGCAAGGCACTACTCAGAATCGGAGAGGGGGAGAGCCTCAAGAGCCGGAGAAAAAGACGGCTGAAGAGCGCGTAAAACGTCAAGGAAGGAAGGCAGCTGTGGAGCCGGAGCTGCCTGGGTAGCCTCGCGGAAGCCCCGGGCCGGGCGGGAGGTGGGCTGTGGCGGGGGGCGTGGCTCCACGGATACTGTAGCCCTGCCTTTGCGCGTGCGCCCGAGCCCCGCCCGGCTTGCACGCACGCGCAGTCGGCGGGTCCTGCGTGCTTTCCCGCCAAAATAAGGTGGCTGCTTTTCCCAGCTCCAGCAAGGCGGCAACGAAGCTCTCGTAGGGCATGGGGCTGGCGCTGAAGAGAGCCACTGGTCCGGCTTAGACACCTGCGCCTGCTCCCGCCCGACGCCCTCAGACACCAGGTTTTATACACGGAGTCCAGAGCCTGTGTGAGTGTGTGTGTGTGTGTGTGGTTTTTTGAGACGGAGTCTCTCTGTTGCCCAGGCTGGAGTGCAGTGGCGCGATCTCAGCTCACTGCAGCCTCCGCCTCCTGGGTTCAAGCGATTCTCCTGCCTCGGCCTTCTCTGTAGCTGGGATTACAGGCGCCTGCCACCACACCCGCCTAATTTTAGTAGAGACGGGGTTTTTCCATGTTGGCCAGGCTGGTCTTGTACTCCTTACCTCAGGGGATCCTACCTCAGCCTACCTCAGCCTCCCAAAGTGCTGGGATTACAGGCGTGAGCCACCGCGCCTGGCCTTCTCATAGCTTTTGTTTCGTGGCTTTTTCCGGCCTGGGAGGACTGGAGCATTGCCTTTATGAAGGGCTACGTGGGGACCCCATATAACCACTAAAGAGCCGGCCGTGTGTGCAAGCCGGTGATGCAGGGCCTCTGTCACAAAGGCCAGAGCATCCCACGAACATCCCAGCACGGCCAGGGACAATGGCATAATGGCTCAGAACATGCCTGGAATCTGACTCTTGGCCCTGCCACATTCTGACTGTGTGGTGGGGTTTTCCCTCACTTGGAGGAAGGAAGATGATAGTTTTAAGTCGTGTTGCCACATTTTATTTAGCAAATACAAATGCAGGACACCCAATTGAGTTTGGATGTCAGTTAAAAAAGAAAACAGAATTTTTTAGCATATATGTCCCACATATTGTTGAACTGTAATTCAAATGTCACTGGGCATCAAGTTCAAACGGAACTGTATTTTATCTAGGAGCCCTGCTTTAAGGCATTGTTTGGAGACAATGCATGAACAGTTCTAGAACAGTGTCTGGCACATGTAAACATACAATAAAGTCTATTAATATAAAAGGTCACACTCCCTCAGAACATATCACTGTCTCTACTCATCTGGCTGTAGGATCTCAAATGGCCAGCCCTCAGAAAGTCACTCTGTCATAAAAGGATGGTTTAAGGATATTGGTGGTGTTTATCATGGGCAGTGGACTAATAAGGCCATGGCGCCAGCAGAAATCCTGAATGGGAAGGAGATCTCCATGCAAATAAAGACAAGACTGAAGAATCAAGTGACTCAGCTGAAGGAGCAAGTACCTGGTTTCACACCAGGCCTGGCAATATTACAGGTTGGCAACAGAGATGATTCCAATCTTTATATAAATGTGCAGCTGAGGGCAGCTGAAGAGATTGGGATCAGAGCCATTCACATTAAGTTACCAAGAACAACCACAGAATCTGAGGTGATCAAGTACATTACATCTTTGAATGAAGACTCTACTATACACGGGTTCATAGTGCAACTACCTTTAGATTCAGAAAATTCCGTTAACACTGAAGAAGTGGTCAATGCTATTGCGCCCGAAAAGGATGTGGATGGATTGACTAGCATCAGTGCTGGGAAACTTGCTAGAGGTGACCTAAATGACTATTTCATTCCTTGTACGCCTAAAGGTTGCTTGGAACTCATCAAAGAGACAGGGGTGCAGATTGCTGGAAGACATGCCGTGGTGGTCGCGCGCAGTAAAATAGTCGGGGCCCCGATGCATAACTTGCTTCTGTAGAACAATGCCACAGTCACCACCTGCCACTCCAAGGCTGCCAATCTGGATGAGAAGGTAAATAAAAGTGACATCCTGGTGGTTGCAACTGGTTGGCCTGAATTGGTTAAAGGGCAGTGGATCAAACCTGGGGCAATAGTCATCGACTGTGGAATCAGTTATGTCCCAGATGATACAAAACCAAATGGGAGAAAAGTTGTGGGTGATGTGGCATACAACGAGGCCAAAGAGGGGGCAAGCTTCATCACTCCTGTTCCTGGCGGCGTAGGGCCCATGACGGTTGCAATGGTAATGCAGAGCATAGTAGAGCGTGCTAAGCATTTCCTGGAGAAATTTAAGCCAGGAAAGTGGATGATTCAGTATAACAACCTTAACCTCAAGACACCTGTTCCAAGTGACATTGATAGATCACGATCTTGCAAACCAAAGCCCATTGATAAGCTGGCTCGAGAAACTGGTCTGCTGTCTGAAGAGGTAGAATTATATGGTGAAACAAAGGCCTAAGTTCTGTTGTCAGCGCTAGAACGCCTGAAGCACCAGCCTGATGGGAAATATGTGGTGGTGACTGGAATAACTCCAACACCCCTGGGAGAAGGAAAAAGTACGACGATAATTGGGCTGGTGCAAGCCCTTGGTGCCCATCTCTACCAGAACGTCTTTGCGTGTGTGCGACAGCTTTCTCAGGGCCCCACCTTTGGAATAAAAGGTGGTGCTGCAGGAGGCAGCTACTCCCAGGTCATTCCTATGGAAAAGTTTAATCTCCACCTCACAGGTGACATCCATGCCATCACTGCAGCTAATAACCACATTGCTGCGGCCATTGATGCTCGGATATTTCATGAACTGACCCAGACAGACAAGGCTCTCTTTAATCATTTGGTGCCATCAGTAAATGGAGTGAGAAAGTTCTCTGATATCCAAATACAAAGGTTAAAGAGACCAGGCATTGAGAAGACTGACCCTACCACACTGACAGATGATGAGATAAACAGATTTGCAAGACTGGACATTGATCCAGAAACCATAACTTGGCAAAGAGTGTTGGATACCAATGATAGATTCCTGAGGAAGATCACAATTGGCCAGGCTCCAACGGAGAAAGGTCACATATGGACGGCCCAGTTTGATATCTCTGTGGCCAGTGAAATTATGGCTGTCCTGGCTCTCACCACTTCTCTAGAAGACATGAGAGAAAGACTGGGCTAAATGGTGGTGGCATCCAGTAAGAAAGGAGAGCCTGTCAATGCCGAGGATCTGGGGGTGAGTGGTGCATTGACAGTGCTTATGAAGGACGCAGTCAGGCCCAATCTCATGCAGACATTGGAGGGCACTCCAGTGTTTGTCCATGCTGGCCCATTTGCCAACATTGCACACGGCAATTCCTCTATCATTGCAGACCGGATGGCACTCAAGCTTGTTGGCCCACAAGGGTTTGTAGTGACGGAGGCAGGATTTGGAGCAGACATTGGAATGGAAAAGTTTTTTAACATCAAATGCCGGTATTCTGGCCTCCGCCCTTACGTGGTGGTGCTTGTCGCCACTGTCAGGGCTCTCAAGATGCACAGGGGCAGCCCCACAGTCACTGCGGGACTGCCTCTTCCCAAGGCTTACATAGAGGAGAACCTGGAGCTGGTTGAAAAAGGCTTCAGTAACTTGAAGAAACAAATTGAAAATGTCAGAATGTTTGGAATTCCAGTAGTAGTGGCTGTGAATGCATTCAAGACAGATACAGAGGCTGAGCTGGACCTCATCAGCCGCCTTTCCCGAGAATATGGGGCTTTTGATGTCATGAAGTGCACTCACTGGGCAGAAGGGGGCAAAGGTGCCTTAGCTCTGGCTCAGGCTGTCCAGAGAGCAGCGCAAGAACCCAGCAGCTTCTAACTCCTTTACGACCTCAAGCTCCCAGTTGAGGATAAAATGAGGATCATCGCACAGAAGATCTATGGGGCAGACGACATTGAATTACTCCCTGAAGCTCAACACAAAGCTGAAGTCTACACAAAACAGGGCTTTAGGAATCTCCCCATCTGCATGGCCAAAACACACTTGTCCTTGTCTCACAACCCAGAGCAAAAAGGTGTCCCTACAGGCTTTGTTCTGCCCATTCGTGACATCTGTGCCAGCATCGGGGCTGGTTTTCTGTACCCCTTAGTAGGAACAATGAGCACAATGCCTGGACTCCCCACCCAGCCCTGCTTTTATGAAATTGATTTGGACCCTGAAACAGAACAGGTGAATGGATTATTCTAAACAGATCATCATTCATCTTCAGGAAGCTACTTTGAAAGTCTGGCCAGTGTCTATTCAGGGCCACTGGGATTTAGGAAGTATAAGGAAGCCAAGAGAAGTCAGCCCCTGCCCAGAAGATCTGAAGTTAATAGTAGGAGTTTCCCTGGAAGTCCTTTTCAGCCTTAATTCTCATCAAATGTAAATTAACATACATCATGCACATCTCTTTACTTTAGTGAAGTTCCACAGAATAAAAGGAAATAATTTCGCAAAAAAAAAAAAAAAAAAAAAAAAGGACGGTTTAAATCTCGCCATCCCACCACAATGTAGTGATCCCTTTCCGCTACCACAAAGTACCAGATTTCCCCTGCCTCCCAGCACTTGGCACATTCATGTGGGGATTTTCATGCTCTTCATGTTGCTGCTTTCACTGGACATACGGGGGAGGGGCTGGGGGAGTCTGAGGCATTATGATGTTGGAGCCAGTGACACTCTTTCTAGGGCAAATTGTAGCTAGAGTCTGTCTCTTCTAGAATTAGGGGCCTGTAATCCTCTGTGTGAGCCAGGAGGCAATGCAGATTCAATGGGGAAGCCTATGATGTTGTTTGTATGATGTTAGTAACAAGTTTTCCCCGTGGGGTGAATGTACATTGAGTGGCATTGGTCGCACTGTGCTCATTAAGACATCTGCCGTAGATGAGATAAAACTGTTTAATCTGAGAAGTCCCAAGGAAAAAGAAGTTGAAGGGGAGAACCTAGGTTTATAAACGTAAGTCTACTTGACTCTAAAGTTTCTGTTCCATCTCTCTTATTCTCCCTTGATTTCAGCTCACCCCTTCACCTCTCTCCTACATAATAGCTCCATGCATTTATACTGCATTTTAAAATTATAAAGCTTTTGAATTTCCTTGTCTCATTTTCTTTTTCTTTTTTCTTTTTTTAGACATAGTTTCACTATAGCCCAGGCTGGAGTGCAGTGACGCAATCTCAGCTCACAGCAACGTCCGCCTTCCAGGTTTGCGCGATTCTCCTGCCTCAGCCTCCCAAATAGCTGGGATTACAGGTGCGTGCCACCAAGCCAGCTAATTTTTGTATTTTTTTAGTAGAGATGGGGTTTCATCGTTTTGGCTGGGATAGTCTCAAACTCCTGACCTCAAGTGATCCATCAGCCTTGGCCTCCCAAAGTGCTGGGATTACAGGCATGAGCCACCACACCTGGCCTCACTTTCTTTTTCTAAATGCTTTCGTAGGGAAAAAGAAAAGGGAATTTCTCTCTCAGATCAAGAAGGGTTAAAGTGAAATATCTGACTCTCACCAAAAACTTAATGGAATGAAGTCTTAGTCTAGGATTTAGAAGTGTCAGAAAACCCCTATTTTCCTGGTTAGAGCTCCTAGTCTTAAATTACCAAAAGAAACTTTGGGAAGACGCTGAAGTTGTGGGATCTAACTCTTATTTCTCTTCACACATCAGCTTGCTGTAGCGGCCTGCTCTCTCGTTCCTGTACGTTCATTCTCCCTTCTTAGTGGCTTCTTTCCCTTGACTTTTAAACACATTTAATTTTCTCATTTAAAAAAAAAAATCCTTCTTTGCAGGGGCCAATCACTTGGTCTTCCCTTGCATGTCCTTGAGAGTTGTATGCAAGATTTTGGAAAGTTTAAACTTTACTTACAGTAGGCCAGGCATAGTGGCTCACACCTGTAATCCCAGAACTTTGGGAAGCCAAAGCGGGTGATCACCTGAGGTCAGGAGTTCAAGACCAGCCTGGCCAACACGGTGAAACTCCGTCTACTGAAAATTCAAAAATTAGCCAGATGTAGTGGCACACCCCTGTAGTCCCAGCTACTCTGGAGGCTAAGACAGGAGAATCGCTTGAACCTGGGAGGCAGGGGTTGCAGTGAGCCAAGATTGTGCCACTGCACTCCAGCCTGGGTGACAGAACAAGACTCTGTCTCAAAAAAAAAAAATGGGGTTCTAGTACCAGAGCAGCTAGCAATCCTACACCTAACGGGAAATGAAGGGGAGATGGATATGGATGTTTACAGTTCTTATATTTAGGTATTTGATCTATTTTGTGCTCATTTTTTAATGGTTTGAGGTAGAAATCCAAATTCATTATGTTGCGTGTAGATATTCAGTTGTCCTAGCACCTTTTGTTGAAAATACATATTTTCTAAGTAATTCTTTCTAATTATTTCTGTTTCTTTTCATTAGCTTTTCCTTTTTTTTTTTCCCTTGAGATGGCATCTCATTCTGTTGCCCAGGCTGGAATGCAGTGGCACAGTCTCGGCTCACTACAACCTCTGCCTCCTGGGTTCAAGTGATTCTCCTGCCTCAGCCTCCCAAGTAGCTGGGATTACAGGTGCATGCCACCATGCCCAGCTAATTTTTGAATTTTTTAGTAGAGATGGGCTTTCACCATGTTGGCCAGGAAGGTCTCAAATTCCTGACCTCAAGTGATCCCCCCACTTCAGCCTCCCAAAGTGCTGGAATTACAGGCGTGAGCCACTGCACCCAGCCTGCTTTTCCCATTTTTATCCTCTAGGTTCTTCACTGGGTTTTCTCCCTTGTGTTCCTTCAACTTTTGTCCTTCTGCTTGTGATACTTGATTTTTCTTTGATTGCTGTCTGCTCTCCATTTGTTCTTACCCTGTTCTTTCAGCATCTCTTCCCTGGATTTTTGTATTTTTGCTTTGTGGTCTTCCATCATAGAGGCAATTGCATCAAGTTTTTTTTTCATTCATGGCAAAATAATTTTTGGTTTTTGAGGCAGTATCTTATTCTGTTGTCCAGGATGGAGTGCAGTGGTGAGATCACAGCTCACTGCAGCCTCAACCTCCAGGGCTCAAGCAATCCTCCCACCTCTGCCTCCTGAGTAGCTGAGACTACAGTAGTGTGCCACCACTCCTGGCTAATTTTTTACTTTTTCTAGAGATGGGGGTCTTGATATGTTGCCCAGGCTGGTCTTGAACTCCTGTGCTCATGCAATCCTCTTACCTCAGCCTCCTGAAGTGCTAAGATTACAAGCAAGAGCCACCGCACCTGGCCTAGTCATAGTTTTTATCTGACCCATTGATGTAGTTTTCTAGTGAAAGCTCTTCATATAGATGGAATCATACAATATGTGCTCTTTTGTGTCTGTCTTCTTGTACTCAGTATTAGTTTTTGAGTTTCATCTATGTTGTTGTAAGTGCCAGAAGTTCATTCCCACTCCTATCTTTTTCAAAACAAAGGAGTTTCTCCTACTTCTAAAGGAGTATCTCTTTTTTAAATTATTTTTTAATTTAATTTTTTTTTTTTTTGAGATGGAGTCTCACTCTTGTCTCCCAGGCTGGAGTGCAATGGTGTGATCTCGGCTCACTGCAACCTCCTCCTCCAGGTTCAAGTGATTCTTCTGCCTCAGCCTCCCAAGTAGCTGGGATTACAGGCACGTGCCACCACGCACAGCTAATTTTTGTGTTTTTAGTAGAGATGGGGTTTGGTCATATTTCCCAAGCTGGTCTCAAGTTCCTAGGCTCAAGTGATCCACCTGACTCAGCCTCCCAGAGTGCTCGGATTACAGGCATGAGCCACCCAGCTTCTAAAGGAGTACTTCTCTAATTTATCCTGCTGCTCTTCCCTCTTTCTCAATTCCCTTAATTTCCATTCTAACAAACATCAGATGTTATGATTAACAGATCTTTACTTTCCACAGGTTCTGTAATCCAAGATGCCTATAAAGAGCTGGGATGTCACTAGGAAATCATCTTCACCCAGACTTATTCCTGAGTGGAAAAACTTGAAGTTCCTCATAAAGAAGATCCTGAAGGACGTAAAGGTGATGTGTATGAAAGCTGTGCATGTGGTGGGCCTGGACTGATTATCTCTGCCAAGCAGGCTGTGGCATGGGCAAGACAGAGGCAACTTTGGAAAGGCCCTCCCACATCCCCCAACCACTTCTCCTGCTAAGTTAAGATGATAGATAGCATTAGGTAAGTTAGAACACTTTGTGCTGCAAGTAACAGAAAATGGATTCATATGGATTAAACAAGCAGGAGGTATCTTTGTCTTACATGATGCCAAGCACCCGCATTCTTTTTCTTTCTTTTCCACCATTTCTATTACATTAGTTTATTACCCTAGGGTTACAAGATAGTTGTTGCATTTCCCAGTATCAGCTTCAAATTGCAAGTAGATAGAAAATAGAAAAGGGAAGGTCAGAGAGCCACAGGGCTGTGCCCTTCTGGGTAGATGATCACCCTAAACAAAATCAGAATTTTATTTGGATGAAAGGAAGGGGAAGAGGAAGGAGAAAGGTTTGGTGTAGAGTAGGTAGCAGTAATATCAGGCAGATACGATGCGTCATTTAAGATATTCTTAGCTCTTTTTCATAGCAAAGCACTGATATTGTTTGATGAGTGAATGAATTGTTTGCACATAAAGGCTTGAAAAGAGAAAAGGAATGATCATTAACTAATGGAATAAGAGGTATGTAAATGAGCTTTCTGATTAAGAGAGATGAGGGGTTGGGAGCTCAGACACTAGGGTTCTTTAACTCAACTCTACTACTGCTACTGAATCAGCAATGGCAATGGTGCTGTAAACTCTCGAGATCTGAAAATAAGAAATACAGGTAGGGCTAGGCATGGTGGCTCATGCCTGTAATCTCAGGACTTTGGGAGGCCAAGGCAGGAGGACCACTTGAGCCTAGGAGTTCAAAAGTAGCCTGGGCAGCATAGCAAGACCCCATCTCTACAAAAAATAAAAAAATTAGCCAAGTGTGGTGGTGCGTGACTATAGTCCCAGCTACTCAAGAGGCTAAGGTGGAAAGATTGCTTGAGCCCAGCATTTTGATGTTATGGTGAGTTATGATCACACCATGGCACTCCAGTCAGGTCAATAGCAACAGACAGAGCAAGACTCTGTCTCTGAAGAAAAAAAAAATTGGCCAGGTGCGGTGGCTCACACCTGTAATCCTAGCACTTTGGGAGGCCAAGGTGGATTGCCTGAGCTCAGAAGTTTGAGATCAGCCTGGGCAACACAGTGAAACCCCATCTCTACTAAAATACAAGAAATTAGCCAGGCATCCATCTATAGTCCCAGCTACTGGGGAGGCTGAGGCAGGAAAATCACTTGAATCTGGGAGGCAGAGGTTGCAGTTAGCTGAGATCGCACCACTGCACTCCAGTCTGGGTGACAGAGCAAGACTCCGTCTCCTAAAAAAGAAAAAAAGAAATACAGGAAGAAGAGAGATTCTGAGTTGTAGATAAATATTGGCCTCAGTATAGTCTCAAATCCTTTGTGAATGCATGGAGCAGGTATGATGGACATTATAAGTAAAGTTGTTTTAATACCTCAGTTGCTTTAGTATTATACCTTCCAACTTAGGTGGTCAGAGCACAAATTCTGATGCAGACAAACTTGGAGAGTTAGATTCATGGGGCATTGTTCAGGAAGCAAGTATAGCTTAAGTAGCTACTGAGAAGGGGACCCCAAAAGTAAACTTCATGAACTCACTTGTGGCTGATCAGCATGAGGAGTTCATGTACATATATTAAAGACATCCGCTACATCACTGGAAGGTAGTGTGTATTGTATATGTTCTACTGTGTAACCTATTAAAAGGAATGCAACTCTCTTGATAGATACATACATATCCACACACCCACACAGGCAGAAGAGCTGACACACGGCTAACTCTATGTTGTAAATAGCACACATTCCCCTTGGGTACACATAAGAATAGTGACAGAATGCTGGGCAAGGTGGCTCACACCTTTAATTCCAGCACTCTGGGAGGCTGAGGCAGGGCAATCACTTGAGGCCAGGAGTTACAGACCAGCCTGACAAATATGGTGAAACTCTCTCTCTACTAAAAATACAAAAATTAGCCGGGCATGGTGGCGGGTACCTGTAATCCCAGCTACTCAGGTGGCTGAGGCAGAAGAATCGCTTGAATCAGCGAGGTGGAGGTTGCAGTGAGCCGAGATCACACCACTGCACTCCAGCCTGGGCAACAGAATGAAACTCTGTCTAAATAAATAAATAAAGAATAGTGACAGATGTGCATGCAACAAGGTCTGCCACACGTGGTGAGCATTCTATTACATGTCTGTGAAGTATGAGTTTCCCAAAGGTGGTATATCATGTGTGTGCAATTGTAACAACTCTTACCTTTTGGTGTAGGCTGGAACTTTAAAAAGTTTACAACTGTGACAGGTATACATATTTGTCATGTTTGGGTTCCTCTGTCATCCCTCAGATATACATATTTGCCATGGTTGGGTTCATCCTTCAGCAAATATTTATTTATATTTATTTTACTCACAGAGAATTGCATTCCTTTCTTTGTTAGCACTTATCATTTTTGTATGCTCAGCTGTTAGTTGTTTAATGTCTGTTTCCCCGCTGGGACTCACCTTCTTAAGGGCCAGAGCTGTGTCCGTTTTGCTCAGCATTGTACTCTCGGTGTCTTTCATAGAACCTGTCAGCCTTTCTCAACTGTGGCTTTTCATCTGAACCATGGAACACAGAACATGATTTGAGGGGCTACTTTCTCATTTCTCTCAATGTCTCATAACTAGTAGCATTCTAGATGACAAGGAGATAAATTAATTCATTATGTAGATTGGATACTTTAGGACATGAGGGATTACTTTTTTTTTTTTTTTTTTTACAGAAACTTGGTGAGAAAGCCTAGAAGAGACTGATTGATACAGATGCAAACTGTTGCAAACTGAGGGTGAGGGAGGGATGACTCCCCAAATAATGTTTTCTAGTAGTAGGGTTAATGTTGGTTAGCTAGAAAACAACCAATGACCACTCATCCCTCAGTAAATATTTATTGATATTTATTTAACTTATTGAGACATGGTCTCACTCTGTTACCCATGCTGGAATGCAGTGGTGCAATCATGGCTCACTGTAGCCTGACCTACTGGGCTCAAGCAATCCTCCTGTCTCAGCCTTCTGAGTAGCTGGGACTACAGTCATGCACCACCATGCCTGGCTAATTTTTGTATTTTTTGTAGAGATGGGGTTTTACTATGTTGCCCAGGTTGGTCCGAACTCCTGGGCTCAAGTGACCCACTTGCCTTGGCCTCCCAGTGGTGAGATTATAGGCGTGAGCCACCATACCTGGCCAGTAAATATTTCTTAAATTAATGAATGAGTGGGGACTCAGAACCCTGAAATCAGGTCACTCCTCTCTATCAGATTGATGAAGAACCAAAGAATGACGTGGTTATACTGAGTGACTGGCCTGAGACTCTATACCAGGAGTCCCACCATCCCCAGAACAAGCCTTTTGTCTGCTTCTACTACTCCATCAGAGTCAACTGTTTTGTTTCCTTAAACTGGATGGAACCATACGGAAAAATGCAGGTAAAGCCACTTCATTCCCCCCCCTCCTTCTTAATCCAATTTACATGCATCACACCTGAACTGCCCTCATTTTAGAATGACGGCAGTGACTGTGAATTAGCTCATTTTAGTAGCCATCTCCATATTCCAGTTTGACCTGGATGCAGTGATCCTTCTTCACCTCTAGTTATGAGGCCCACAGAATTCATATGCCCCATAAAGTAGACTGAAAGCCAAGAAAAGGGCCTTGAACATCGTGCTTCTATCACATACCCAATTCCTAGTACAACAGTCCCCGCATATTCATGGGAGATACATTCCAAGCCCCCAGTGGACATCTGAAATCGCAGATAGCACCAAACCTGATTGCCACCAATTGGAACATGTTTCTGTTCATGCTGCTCACCCACAAATTGAATGCTTTTTCCATCATAACTAAGCGCTTATCATGCACCGTGGCCATAATGTGTGCAGTTGAGGTGCAACAGCAACACTAGCATGAATTTCTCTTTCCTCCTTCACAATTTCACAGAAGGCTCATTCTTACTATAGATCATAGCAACCTCAGGATACAGTTGCTTTCCTTATTAAGTCAAGAACCTTCACCTTTTCACTTGAAAGAAGCATTTTGTGGCTTTTCTGTGGCATATCTGAATTGCCAGTATCACTACTTCTGTGCTTTAGGGCCATTATTAAATAAAATAAAGGTTACTTGAACACAAGCACAGTGATACTGTGACAGTTAATCTGGCAACCACGCTGGCTACTAAGTGACTTAACAGGCAGATAAGATATAGAGTGTAGATAGGCTGGACAGAGAGGTAATCCAAGTCCCAGGCAGGATGGAATGGTACTGCGTGAGATTTCATCATGCTACTCAGAACAGCATGCAATTTAAAACTTATTGTTTATTTCTGGAATTTTTCATTTAATATTTTTGGACTGCAGTTGACCAGACAGGTACCTGAAACCACAGAAAGTGAAACCGTGAGTAAGGGGGTTGCTGTACTAGGAGACTCCGAAAGTCAAGCTGTCTAATCTTTCCTTAGTCACACCAGAGGAAAGAGGGATCTGAATATTCAGCCTTCCCTACCCCACACTTTTGGGAAATGATCTGCCTCCACAATCAGGCTTTCATCTCTCATCCTCTTCTAGGCAGTACTTTGGATACAGAAAACGGGTACAGAAATGAAAGGAATGATAGAGAAGGTGAGGCTTCGCATGATGGATCAGCTGCCACCCATCCAAGCAATGGTCCACACGGGTTCCTACCACATGTTAGTTGCTTACTGTGGTGACATGTGCCTGAGGCTTTTTGGAGATCACCGTCGAGGGTTCAGATTTCTGGGTACAGTGCCCTGTCATTTCTCCATCAGCTGCCTCTTCTATGACCCAGAAACTGAGTTGCTGCTATCCGGTACCCTGGGGGCTGTGGTTACCTGGTTTATATTACCAAATGGCAAGGACATGGAGATGGCTCAAATAGTACCTATGGCTAATCATGAGCTTGTACAGGGATTTTCCCTGAATGGCCCCCAGGGATCCTTGTTTGCTCTGTGTGAGGATACAGTGAAGGTCTTCATTCACCGGGGTCAGGGCCAGCTGGAAGAAGTGAAGAAGTTCACTCCAGTAGCCAGTGGCTCTTCCATCACTTGCTCCTTCGCTTGTGTCTCTCAGGGCAATTTCTACGCTGGAAACAGGGCTGGAGAGATCCACGCTTGGGGTTTAGACCAAGGTAACTTCCTCCACAGCTTTCAAGCCCATTCCTCATCAGTGATATGTATCCACAGCCGGCCAGAGATCCACACCTTACTAACAGCAGGCAGTGAAGGTGTAGTGAAGGAGTGGAATCTTACATATGGAAACTTGCTGCGGCAGCTGAATATTGACGAGGGTCTGCAGAAACTGCAGTTTATTGATAATACCACTTTTTTCTACCAGACCACCTGTGGTTTTTCACTGCACCACCTGCCCTACTTTTATAGCCTCTTCCATGTCTGTGGTTCTGCTCCCCAGCAGGTGCAGCGGGTCTGCTGCGGCCATAATTGGACTCGGATTCTATGTGCCACTGAGGATGGCTTATTGCGCTTCTTGTCTCCAGTAACAGGGGATCTCCTGGTTATCACCTGGCCTCTACTTGTTATGGATAAGGCTGTGGCTTGGTCCTATGACTCAGAGAGAGAGGAGCTCTTTGTGGCAATAGGCAGTTCGGAGGTGCTGGTGTTTGATGCAACACGCTCTCCTTGTACAGCCAAGTATCTTGTGTGCACTTCAGCAGACCCTAAGGATACAGTAAGATGCTTGGCCTATGGGAGGTCCCATCTTCATAAAGGCCTAGGAGGATTGATGTTCTGTGGGCATGACAGTGGCATTGTGAGAATCCTTTCCCACTATAGTTGTGCCCGAATAGAAAAGACTGTTCACTCTGGGGCAGTATTGGCACTGTCTACCCTGGAAGGCCCTCAGGAAAATGCCTTGCTCTGTTCCTACGGCATGGATAACATTATACACTTGACAGAGGCTGTGCTTCAGGTGAACAGGGTAGTCCTGCAGCCTGTCAGCAAAATTCTCTGTGGCTGCCCCCTAAAACATGTGATACTCTTGCCAGGTTCTGTGGGTGCCATCACTGAGAGCTACTGCTGGCGTCTCTGGCACTATGAAGGCTTTCTGACATCTTCAGAATCAAAACAGAGCTTTGTTTTGAGAGAGACAAAATGCCTGCATGAATGTGACATCACTTCATTTGATGTCTGCCTTTCCCTGAAACTTTTTGTCACAGGTGGCATTGACGGCTCAGTCCGGATCTGGGACTTTCACGGTAGACTTGTAACCGAGTTTGACTCAGCCCTGCATTTTGGTCCACTCTGCTTCGCCAATAATCGAGGTGACCTGTTGTTGACTTTCAACCAGAGTATCTACATAGTATCTTGCTTAAAACTGCTCCCTCCAGCTCAGCTGGCTCACCTGTGTATCCTAAAAAGTGCAGATGAAATACAAGAAGTCCCCAAACCCTTCCTTCCTAGCTTCTTCTTTATGTTTGAAACAGTATTTGTACCCAGATTTGTCTACCTTGGAAAAGGGCGGCAGGAATTACGGGGGCTAGAGACCCTTGTCAACAAACGGTTCATTGCCTTTGACAATACTGTGCCCCATGTTGTAGAAGAAGAAAGACGCATACCCCTTGTGATTAAAAAGAAATCCATATTTCCTCCTTTGGAGGATGAGGATATTGATTTGTCTACTCTTGACTCCAAGCATAATCGTCCCCGACATGGGATTCCTGCTCAGTTGCGGCTGGCTGGCTGGGATGGATTAAATGCCTACCAAATGCTACGGTGCTTCTTTGGTCAACGGCGACAATGGCCCTTTGCTCCTGATGGCTACATCCCCAACTCAGTGATCCGTGCCCGCCTATGGCCTGAGGGTACCCCAGTCTTCCTATCCTGTAATCTATATTCATTCTACCAAGTTAAGGACTGGAAATTATCGTCTATGACTCTAGTAGAAGAGAACATTTCAAGGAGTAAACAGAAGGATAAATCCAAGGAGCGAAAAGGAACTTTCCTTGATATTCTTGAAAGCATGGCAAAACAAAATTGGATGACAAGAAAAGAGAGTGGAAAGCTTATGGATGATTTAGTAGAGGCCATCCTCAACCTTACAATTTACTGCTCTGTAGAGGAATACAAGAGATATTTTAGGATACTTGAATATATTTTTGCCACTTGCCAGATATCTCCAGCATTGGTTTCTAAGACTGCTCATTGCCTCCTGCAAGATACAACCCATTCCAATCCTCAGATACGTGAGCTAGCCTGGGAGGCACTGGACAGGCTAGGCCTCATGAACCATTATTTTGCTATTCCACTGGCTATGGGATTGATGGACAGTGATGAGAATGTGCGGGCTAAGGCCTTATACCTTATGGTAAGAGTCACAGGCATCCAAACCAAGACCAGGCTGGTACACCTGCTGAAGAAAGAAGAAACTCTCCAGAAAATGCAGTAAGTTGGATGGTGACCTTCTCCTCTTCTGGTTCTTTTCATCTCCTATCCTCCAGAATCTGACTGTTTCTTCCTGTTTCTAAAACCCTTTTTAAATTCTATTCCTGCTAGGCATGGTGACTCACACCTGTAATCCCAGCACTATGGGAGGTCGAGGCAGTTGGATCACTTGAGGTCAGGAGTTCAAGACCAGCCTGGCCAACGTGGTGAAACTGTCTTTACTAAAAATACAAAAATTAGCCAGGTGTGGTGGCGCACGCCTATACTTCTAGCTACTCAGGAGGCTAAGGCACAAGAATCGCTTGAACCCAGGAGGCAGAGGTTGCAGAGAGCCAAAATGGCACCACTGCACTCTAGCCTGGGCAACAGAGTGAGACTCAGTCTCAAAAAAAAAAATAAATAAATAAAATAAATTATTTTCCTCCTCCTTTGCTCTTTGTTTCAATTTTCTCTTTTACCCAGCACCTACCCCTTTTCTTCTGACCACTGACCAGCCTGTCCTTCCATCTTTTCTTCATTTCCTTAAGATTCCTCAAGACTCATGTCCACAAATCTCCCAACCAAAGAAGCATCATGTAGCCCACTGACTACAGGCATACCTTGGAGATACTGTGGGTTTGGTTCCAGACCACCGCAATAAAGTGAATACTTCAGTAAAGCAAGTTACATGGGTTTTTTGGTTTCCCAGTGCATATAAAAGTTATATTTACACTAGCCTATAGTCTATTACATGTGCAGTAGCATATCTAAAAAGATCAATGCACATACCTTAAAGAAAACTACTTTATTGCTAAAAAATGCTAATGATCATATGAGCCTTCAACAAGTTGTTATTTTTTTTTGTTGGTGAATGGTCTTGTCTTGATATTGATGGCTGCTGACTGATGGGTGCTAAAGGTTAGGGTGGCTATGACATTTTATTAAAATAAGACAAAGAAGTTTGCTGCATCAGTTGACTCTCCTTTTCATGAAAGATGTCTCTGTAGCATATGGTACTGTTTGATAGCATTTAACTCAAATAGAACTTCTTTCAAAACTAGAGTCAGTCCTCTCAAACCCTGCCACTGCTGTATCAACTAAATTTATGTAATATTTTAATATCCTTGTCTTTTCAGCAATGTTCAAAGCATCTTCACTGGGAAGAGATTCTTCATCCAATTCAATTTTGATTATGAGATTGCAGGAATTCAGTCACATCATTGGGGTCCAGTTCTAATTCTGTTTCTCTTGCTATTTCTACCACAAGTAACTGCAGCAGTTACTTCCTCCACTGAAGTCTTGAACCCCTGAAAGTCATCCATGAGGGATGGAATTAACTTCTTCTAAACTCCTGACTTCTTCCCATGAATCACAGGTATTCATAATTTCATCTAGAATGGTGAATTTTTTCCACAAGGTTTTCAGTTTACTTTGCCCAGATCCATGAGAAGAACTGCTATCTTTGGCAGCTACTGCCATACAAGATGTATTTCTTAAATAAGACTTGAAAGTCAAAATTAATCCTTGATTCATTGGCTGCAGAATGGATGTTGTGTTAATAGGCATGCAAACAATATTAACCTCCTTATACATCTCCATCACACCTCTTGGGTGACTAGGCATACTGTCAGTGAGCAGTAATATTTTGAAAATGACCTATCTTTCTCAGCAGTGGGTCTCAATATTGGGCTTAAAATATTCAGTGAACTATGCTATAAAGAGATGTGCTGTCATCTAGGCTTTGTTGTTCCATTTACAGAGCACAAGCAGAGTAGATTTGGCATCATTCTTAAGGATCCTAGGACTTTCAGAATGGTAAATACACATTGGTTTCAACTTAAAGTCACCAGCATTAGCCCCTAACAGGAGACGTAGCATGTCCTTTGAAGCTTTGAAGCCAGCCACTGACTCCTCTCTAGCCATGAAAGTCCTAGATGGCATCTTCTTTGAATAGAAGGCTGTTTTGTCTACATCGAAAATCTGTTATTTAATACAGTCACCTTCATCAGGTATTTTAGCTAGGTCTTCTGGATTGCATGCTGGAGGTTCTCCATCAGCACTTGCTGCTTCAGCTTGCACTTTATGTTCAGGAGACAGCTTCTTTCCTTAAACCTCATGAATTATTCTCTGCTAGCTTCAAACTTTTCTTCCACAGCTTCCTCACTCTCAGCCTCTGTAGACATGAAAAGCATTAGGGCCTTGCTCTGGATTAGGTTTAGGCTTAAGAGAACATTGTGGCTGGTTTGATCTTCTATCCAGACCACTAAAACTTTCTGCATATCATCAATAAAGCTGTTTTGCTTTCCTATCATTGCGTGTTCATTGGAGTAGTACTTTCAATTTGCTTCAAGGACATTTCCTTTGCATTTGCAATTCGTCCTTGTTTGGCACAGGAGGCCTCGCTTTCAGCCTGTCTTGACTTTCAGCTTCCTTTCCTCACTAAGTGTAATCATTTCTAGCTTTTGATTTAAAGTGAGAGACATGTGACTCTTCCTTTCACTCAAACACTTAGAAGACATTGTAGGGCTATTCATTGGCCTAAGTTCAATATTGTTGTGTCCCAGGAAATAGTGAGGCCTGAGGAGAAGAGATTGGGGAATGGCTAGTTAATGAAGCAGTCAGAATACGCACAACATTTATTGATTAAGTACATCATATTACATAGGTGTGGCTCACAATGCCTTGAAACAATTACAATAGTCACTTTGAAGATCACTGATAACATATCACCAAAATGGATACAATAATAATGAAGAAAAAGTTTGAAATACTGTCAAAATTACCCAAATGTGACAGACACAAGAAGTGAGCACATGCTGTTGGAAAAATGATGCTGACAGGTTTGCTCTATGCAGGGTTGACAAAGACATTCAATTTGTAAAAACCACAGCATCCGTGAAGCACAATAAAGCACAGCACAACAGAATGAGTTATATGGCACTACACTCCTTGCCATCCCTCAGTCTTTTTTTTTTTTTTTGAGACGGAGTCTTGCTCTGTTACCCAGGCTGAAGTGCAATGATGCGATCTCAGCTCACTGCAGCCTCTGCCTCCCGGGTTCCAGTGATTCTCCTGCCTCAGTCTCCCAAGTAGCTGGGATTACAGGTGACCGCCACCACACCCAGCTAATCTTTGTATTTTTAGTAGAGATGGGTTTTCACCATGTTGGCTGGGCTGGTCTCGAACTCCTGACCTCAAGTGATCCACCTGCCTCGGCTTCCCAGAGTGCTGGGATTATAGGTGTGAGCCACTGTGCTCAGCCGCATTCTTTATTCTTTAACCAGACTTTACTTCAGCCTGTTCTAAATTAATACTTTATCCCTGTTTCTTCCATTGTAACTCTTCTTTTTTTGAATTTTGTTCTATAACTAGCTTAGTATTGTCTTTCTTTTTCTTTGACTTATATAGGCAAGAAATTATAGGGGAAGTCTCTCTGGGCCAACTGCTGAATATTCAAGCTGAAGATATACAGTCCCTGCTTACTGCTGTGGAGCAGCAGCTAAATGAAAACTTGACCTTGTTACAAAGAGAAAAACCATTTACTCTTTCTTTTGATATGCCGTGGTCTGAAAAACTTAAGGTCTTTTCTGAAGAAATGCTTGTACCGTTGTCAGAACCTGTAAAGATCACCAAAGGGAAGAAAAGAAAGAAACGTTTTAAAGCAAGGAGCAGAAAGCTTAGTATGTATGGGGTGATGTATGGGGCATGTTTGGGGCCAACCTTAGGGCCCCAAAAGGCAGGGTAAATAGGGCCAAGGTATATGAAAGGATACTAGTGAGAATGGAGTTGAGTGGGAGAATCTTATTCATAGAAAGTGACCTTCCTGAGAAAGATCTACCCCACAGCAAATACCAAGGTCTTATTTCTTTAGAATATGGATGGTGGGATGAAACAGCAAGCATTTCCACATCATAAAGCCTCAGTCCCCCTGCTTTGTATCTCTTATGGTAGTTCACCAAATTAGACTTTACAAAGGATCTTACTCAAGACCTCTGTGTTTCTCTTAATTGTTTTTTCCCCCAATATCTCTGCAGTTAAAAGGGACCTGAGAGTTGCCAGGAAGCAAAAAAAGACAAAGTTGGAAAAGTCTAGTTCTGTGTTGATGCCTTCAGAAGATGCAAGTGAACAAAGAAAGGCCAGGAAAACAGAGCAATTTGAAACCCAGGATGTTGCCTTAGAACCAGAGCTACCACTGAGTACTTTAAGTGCAGTCCAATCCCAGGATGATGCTGAAACAGAGGAGGAGGTCATTTTGCAAGCTATAGAGGCCATGGAGGCCACAGATGCCATGGAAGCCATAGATCAAGGTAGCATGAAAGATGATGGAGATGTGGTCTCTAAGATGGAAAGAAAAGAACGCATTAAAAGGCTTTGGAAAAAGGCAATGAGAAAAGGCCTCAGAATAGCAGATGTGCAGAGGAAAGACAAACCAGATTTGAAGGACATTTCAGAGGTGACTACAGAAGAACCTAAGGAAGAAGTCATAAAAATTGATGAGCAAGAAGAAGGTAAAAGGAAGAAACAAGAAAGGAAGAAGAGCCGGGGTTTGGCTGGGACCCCTGGACGTGCGGGTAGACCAGACACCAGATCTTGGAGAGATGACATTTGCTCTCTTTTCACTTCAAGGATAGCAAGTTCTCAACCAGGAATGTTAAGGGATCTGGGCAAAGAATTGGTAGACCTGGCTAGGGTGATACTTGCTGACCGACAGCCCAGCTGGAATCTCTTCCAAGAGATATGCCCCCTTTTAAAGGACTCAAGCTCAGTCTCATTAGAATTAGATGAGAGAGTAGTGGAAGAAACACCCACCATAACAAACAAAGTCATTAAAGGGGCTGTCAGGGACAAAAGGACAGGAATATTGACAGAACAAGAGGATAAAAAAGGGTTAAAGGAAGATGAGGAATTTTCTCAAGAAGAAAAGAAAGCTGTTTTCCCAGCAGATCGCCTAGTCTCAGAGAAAAGGAAATTTAAAAGAAAAGTGAGGAAACGGGCCCAGCAAGAAGGGAAAATAGCTAAGGAAGAAAGGAAACTCACAAAGCCAGAGGAAATAATGCAGAGAAAGGAGAAAGCAACCAAAGATAAAAAGAAACTGACCCATCCAGAAGAAAAAATGGCTCGGGAAGAAATACTTGCTTCCCCACAAAAGGAATTAGTAATGGAAGATCAGACATTAGTCCTAGAAGAAAAAAGACTGACCAGAAAAAGGGGAAAACTACTAGGGAAAGGAAAGGAAGTGATCAGGAAAAAGAGGAAACCAACCCTAAAAAGGGAAAGGTTGGAATGGGAAAAGATGCAGGCCCAGGAGGAAATCATGAGGGCCCAGGAAGAGGAGGAGCTGGCTGAGGAAGAGGAGGAGCTGGCTGGGGAAGAAGAAGAGCTGACCTGGGAAGAGAAGGAACTGGCCTGGGAAGAGGAGGAACTGGCTGAGGAAAAGGACGCACTAATCCTAGACATAGAGAAACAAGTTGGAGAAAGGAAGAAACACATCTGGGGAAAGGAGAAACATGAGGAGGAAGAGGCCTGGGAACTGGGGAAAATGGTTCAGGATCATTTGTCTAAAGAGGAAGGACTGTCTGGGAAAGAGAGAGAACAAACATTAGAAAGGGAGCGCTTGGCAGAGCAAGAGGGTAAATTAATTCAAAAAGAGAAATGGTTTGGCAAAGAGGTTATTTATGGGAAACAGGAGGAACAAGACCAGACAGAGAGGCAAGCTCAAAAAGAGGAGAAAGAGGCCAAGGAGAGCAAACAGTTAGCCTGGGAAAGAAAGAAACTGTACCTGGAAGATGATGAAAAGTTTGGAGAACTGGAGGAATTGTCACAAGAGGAAGAGAAATTAGCTCAAAAAATGGAGCAGGAAGCTGAAAAAAGAAAACGGGCCAGAGAAAAAATGAAACAGGTCTCAGAAGAGAAAACAATTACAGAGGAAATCGAGAAAGGGTCTCCAAAAGAAGAGAAGCAGACCATAGGAAAAGAAAAAAAAGCTAAGAAAAAGAAGAAACAAATTGGGAAAGATGAGAAAGCAATTGAGGAAGAACAACGGACCCAGGAAAAACTAGCCTTACAAAAGGAGAAACTGGCCCAGGAAGAGAAAATATGGAGTCAGAAAGACAAGAGATGGTCCCAAAAAGAGGAGAAAGAAGTTGAGCCAAAAAAACAACGAGTCCAGAAAAAAGAGAAATTGGCCCTAGAAGAGGAGGAACAGGCTGGTGAAATGGAGGAACAGCTCCAGGAAAAAGAGGAAGAGGCCAAGGGAAAAAAGAAACGGGCATTGGCAAAGAGACTGCCCCCAAAAGACAGTGAAGTGGCCAAGAAAGAGAGTCATATTGCTGAGAAAGAAAAGGCAACAGTCAGGGAAAGAATTGGCATAACTAAGAAAAAGAAAAAAATAACCCAAGAAGAGAAAGAAATGACAAAAGAAGAGGGTACATTGGCCCAGGAAGACAGGCAACTGGCCTATGACATTACAATCAAGGAGAGGGATGTTGCCAAGAAAAAAAAGAGAACCAAAGAGGAAAGAAAACAGGCAATGAGAAAACTGGATATGGAAAAAGGGATTGGTTCTCAAGAGAAAGGGGCTCGCTCCAGGGAAGAAAATATAAGAATGAAAGAGAATCAACTGTTTGGGATCCTGGCAGGAATAGTTAGAGAACTGATTATAGTTCCTTCAGAAGAAAGAGAAATAACTGCGGAAGAGATATCATCCATTATAGAAAAAAGTGGAACTGATGGCCGCAGGTGGGAATTTTTTAAGAAACAGGAGGATATAATTCAAGAAGAGATGGAGCAGGCTCAGAGAGATAGGAAACTAGAAGATAGACTGGCCACCAAAGAGAAAACGCTAACTGATAAAGAGGGCTCGGAGGAGGACCGAAAGTTCTTAGAGGAGGTCCAGGAAAAGATAATATTCAATAAAATCCAGGTACAGACTATGTTAAAGGAGTTTCAGAAGACAAATTTGTTAGAAAAAAGGCAGATACAGGAGCTTCTGAAGAGAATTGAGGAGCATGAACTGGAGAAGACTCAGATGAAGTGGTTATTAGATAATCTCAGAGGTGTACTATTTGAGGACTTATATAAGAGCTTGACTGAGAGGGAAACAGAGGAAGGTCTAATTACGAAGGGGAAAGAGGAGGAGATTCTGCCCAAGAAAGAGAAAAGGAAACATCTGATTAAGAAGAAGAAAGTAAGTACAAGTGAAGAGGAACTGGAGGATAACTTGGCTAAGAAGCGAAAGGAAAAGCGTTTGACCCAAACAAGGAAAATGGAAAAGAGTTTGAAAGAGAGGCTGAGTAAGAAAAAAGAGGGCCCACGAGAGGAAGAGGAGAGACTTAATGAAGAGGAGTGGGGGCGCTGGAGTGAGGAGGAGGAAGAGGTGAGCCTGAGTGAGGAGGAGGAGGAGAGTCTGAGTGAAGAGGAAGAGAGCTTGAGTGAAGAGGAGGAGAGCTTGAGTGAAGAGGAGGAGGAAGAGGAAATGGAGGAAAAAGAGGAGGAGGAGGAGGATGAAAGGCAGAAGGATGTGGAAAGCCTGAGTGAAAAGAAGGAAAAGGACAGCAGACTTATGGAGGGAGTGTTCTCAGAAGAGCAGAGAGTATTGAAAACAAAGCTCTCAAAGGAAGAAGTGAGATTATCCAAGCTGATGACAGAAGGTGAAGATCTTGCTGAGAAAAGGGAGGGTACAGCTAAAGGAGAAAGGCATTTTAAGAAAGAGGGCTTGCTTGATGTAAGGAGAGACTCCAGACTTATGGACAAGGCTATGTGGCCAACAGTTCTGAAGAGCCCCTCCAAAATACCATTCCAGGTAACTCTGGAGGGAAAAGAGAGAATGCCCCTGAAAGTGTCAGAGGATCACTGGGATTTGGAAGACAGACAGGGCAGTCAGCTTCTTGGAGTACACCCCATGACAAGTTCACTGGGAAGACAAGAGAATGAACTCCTGGAGAAAGCCAGGGGTATGTTTTTACAAGCCATAGAAACAGGCTTAGAGACCCAGGTTCCAGAAGGTCGCCGTAGGCCAGAGTTTCAATTGTCTGATACTTTCATGGAACCACAGAAACCTAAACACAGACCCAAAAGTGAAAGGTGGAAGTGGTTCTTGGGGTATCAGGATTCTCTGATGGGGGAAACTGAGGGCCAGGCTCCAACTCCAGCTCCAGCCCCAGCCTTTTCACCTGAAATGGCAGGTAGGAGATATCGAAGGCCGGCCTTCTCAGAAGCAAGCTTCTCAGATGAGGATTGGATTAACAATGCCTTAAAAAGGCTGGAAGCAGGAAAGCAACTTTCCAGGGACAGTTTTCATAGACTGAGTCAGATCCTCAGAGACTTTACTTCAAAGAGATCCTTGAAATGGATGCGTCTTTCCAATCTTAAGGCCATTGCTAAACATCTCAGGCAGAACCTAGAGTTAAGTCACGCTGATATATTACAACCCTGTAAGGATGTTTTGAGTCCAGTGCACTTAAAAGAGATCCCTCCAATTAGAAGAAAAGAAACAGAGAACTGGTTGGAGCCATTCTCTATCCCTAAACCACTGTTACCATCAGCCATCAAGAGGACTCAGACCCCACAGGCTCTCAGCTGGCATCTCTTAGCTGAGTCCTACAGAAAGAAGCAGGCACAACAGTTATCCACTGCTCTCAAGGAGATAAAGCACCTTTATTCAGTCAGAAGGGATGTTCCTACAGCTGTCTGTCCCTCTGTGGATAAGAAATCTCTAGCCTTGATATTAGAGAAGGACTTCCCAGCCTTGAGGAGGAGGGGTGAGATCTCCAAATTTCCAACGACAAAGAAGGAAGCACTGCCCATTCCTGCTCCGGCAATACCATCAACTACCAAGAGAATTCAAGACCCCAAAGCTATAAACTGGCATCTTTTGGGAGAGCCTTACAGGAGTGCACAGGTACAGCGGTTATCCGATGCCCTCAAAGAGATGGAGAGGCGACATATCTCTGCCACAAGAGACATTTTCACAGGTGCCCATGCCTCTGTGGACAAACAAACTCTAGCACTAATGTTTCAGAAGGATCTCAGGGCTTTTAAGGGTAAAGGCAGGGCCCTCAAATTGCCCAAGTTGGAGAAGGCAAAACCCATCTCTAAAAAGAAGGAAGAGAGGCCTTTGTGGGAGACATTCGTGGCACTGTACCATGTTTTGCGGATGCTGCAGCGGCGATATGGAAAAGACAGCGCTGCTTGGATGGAACAGTTCAACCAGCTCAAAGAGCTGTACCAACTTAAGTCTCCCCGAATCCAGAGGCTTCTACTAGAGTTACTGCAGGGAGAGGAACTTCAACCCAAAGAGATCATCTACCAAAATGCCCTGGAGACCAAGGAGCTGGTAGAGGGTGAGCGGTTGTTCTACCGCCTGTTTTATGGTCATTCCCATGGCCCTGCGGGTCCCCTCAAGTTCCAGAATGTAGTACCCCTCCCTGGGCAGAACAGAGTCCATGCTATCCAGTCTGAGGGCATTGCCCAGTATGGCTTCCTAGAACTTGCCTGGAAAAGCCTACCACAAATCGATTCTCACCGTATTGAGAGGCTGCCCAGTATTCCTACTCCTACCCTCTGATTAGGCTTAATATTAGAACTTTGGAATCCTATGGGAAAAGGAGCTACCTGAGCCACAGATTTTAAGTGTCCTTACTTGTTCCCCACTTTGAGGTGGGGCTAGATGAAGACCTGCCTTCGTTCAGCTAAAGAAACCTGCTACTGAATAAAGTGACATTTCTCAGTTGTAACAAATATTCTAGCTTCTCTTCCTCTTCAAGCCTAGAATCTCTTGGAAAGTGGCCAGAGAAAACAGACGCCCTTTGTCCTAAGGGGGACAATTTTTTCAGTCAGTGCAGTATATCCTTTGGAGGGCAAGGGCCAGTATCTGATCACCTTTTCAGATAAAAGTCTATCCCAGCACTCTTTCTCTTTGGCTACTATTTCCTTTCCTTAGAACATCTTGGAGGGATAGCTGGGCACGGTGGCTCAGGCCTATGTAATCCCACCACTTTGGGATGCTGAGGCAGGCAGATCACCTGAGGTCAGGAGTTCGAGAGATACTTTTATCCAGAATATAAAAATGTTCTCTTTAACTCAATAAGGAAAAAAACCTCTCAATTCAGTGGGGAAATGGACAAGAGCCTTGGATTGGCAATCCACAAAATGAAAAACTCATATATAATAAATATGAAAAGGTGTCCAACCTCACTACTGGTAATCAGAGAAAAGCAAATTAAAACTATAATGAGGTGGATACTACCACTACCACATTCACCAGAATGGCTAAAAATAAAAAGACAACAAAAATGCAAATGTTGGCAAGTCTGTAGAACAGCACTCTACATTTCTAGTGTGAATGTAAATTGGCACAAACACTTTGGAAAATAGTCTGACATTATGAAACTAAAACTGAAAATACACATAATCTATTGCGCCATAATTACACTCCTAAGGTATATAACTGACAGAAATACATACATATCTGCACCAGGAGATACATATATAAGAATGTTCACAGCAGCATTACTATAACAAATAAAAATAGAAACAACCCAATTTCCATCATAGAATGGATAAATTAGAGTAATGCAATAGAAAACTAATCAGAAATAAAAATGAACAAACTAATGAGCAAATGGAGTCGAGCATAAAATATACATAGATCATGATTCCATTTAAATTAAGTTTATTATCATTAGGAATGCAATTTTGATTATAAAACTTTCATGAAGAATAAGGAGAGTGATTACCATAAATGTCAGGATATGACTTATGCTGTATTTAGGACGGCGGGTAGGGGCAGTGATTGCATCAGTGAAGGGCTTCCAGGGTGCCGGCAATGTTTCTTAAACAGGGAGCAGGTTACATGGACGTTTACTTGATAATAGTTTATTAAACTTTATATTTGTGTTTTATGCATTTTTTTGGTATGGCTGTTATAGTTCACCATACAAATGGTAAAAGAAAAAGCTGAAGGATAGGCTGGAGTTGGGCTAGCAGGAAAGCAGCAACTTTTATAACAAAATGGGGGTGCATGGGAGAGTTTTTAAAGTACAATCTCATTTTTTGAGACCAGAGTAAAGAAGATATGGAGAGGGCTATGGACCACAACTTTAAAATTTTGCAAAGTATTTTACTTTGTGTCCATGAAAATATTTTATTTTCCTCTGAGAAATTAATAGACTTTTCGTGAAAGAGTGTAAACTATATTAGGAATTTTGTTAATTTTAGTTTTAGGTCCTAATTTGTTTCTCCTATGAAAGTCAGATTCAAATTTGAAGTTAATTCTCAATGAACTTATTTCTGTATATTCTAATTGCAAGTTTCTCCTAGTCTTAATCATCTGTGTTTTCCTAATTTTTATCTATTTAGGGTTTTCCATCTTATTGTTGAGATTATTGTGGTCTACTTTACCTGCCTTATAGAATAAGATAATAAAATAAATACATCATTTAAAACTCACATAGGACTTCATAACTTCTTCTGAAATATTTTTGCAAAATCCTATAATAATAAAAAGACAACCCAAAGAAATTAAGCAAAGGGTTTCAGTAGGCATTTCACAGAATAGGAATGGCCAATAAACATGTTTTTAAAATCTCAACCTTATTAGTAATCAGAGAGATGCAAATTAAAACCAAAATGAGATTCTACTGCATATATCTGCATATACATCTACCAGAATCACCTGAACTTAAAATTCTGACCATTTCAAATGTTAGCAAAGAGTATTATTTGAAAAATCCTCTTTGGAAAATATTGCACATGGTCTAGTAAAGTTGAGGATATTTGCATGGAATATGTACTCTGTGTTTAGTAATATCATATTCTTAATATATATCCTAGAACAGGACTTAGCAAACTATGGCCCATAGGCTAAATCCTGCCTCTGCACAAAGATTTACTAGAACACACTCATTCTTTTACATATTGTCTATGGCCATGATTTCATGCTACAGTGGCAGAGTTGAGTAGTTGTGACAGAGGCTGTATGGCCCACAAAGCCTAAAATATTTCCTATATGTCCCTCTACAGAAGAAAGTGCGATGACCCTTGCCCTAGAACAGCCTCTGCATGTCCATCAGTAAGCATGTATAAGAATGTTCACAGCAGAACCATAATTTCAAACTTTGAAGCATCTCGCATTTCTATCAATTGAGAATGGATTTTAAAAACTGTAATATAGTCAAGCAATGGAATACTGTACAATGAAAATGAATGGATTATAGCTACAGTGCTTAATCTCAGGAACATAATACTGACCAAAAAAAAAGGCGCATCACAGAATAGCATACAAAATAGTTATATAAAACTCAAAAACATCCATAAGCAACATAGTTTTGGAGTAAGTAGTTGAAACTATAAAGAAAAGCAAGAGAATTCTAAAACTCAGGAGAATTGTTTTATCTGAAGGAAAACAGGATAGAAATGGGAATAGATATCTAGGAGTCTTCAAAGTTAGTTAATATTTTCTTTCTTAAAAAAAGGTAGTTGGTACACAGGTTTTTTGCTGTATTGAAAATTTAAGAAACATTTCATAAATCTTTTGTATATACTCAGTATTTAATAGAAACTATCTTTGAAACATATGAATGTAATTAAAGGAGCAGGTGAAGGTTAAATTCTTTTAGTAGGACAAAATGAACTAGACTGAGTTTCCTCCAATGGACTGGAGCCTCTAAGGCAAATACTCAAATAACATTGTAAAATATTTCTGTTGACTGAAAAACTGGGCTTGAATAACCAATGATTTCACTCTACCTGATTCCTCCTCCCTCACCAAGACTCTTGTCATTTCTTTTTTAACCATGTCTTTCTTTCCCATGATCTGATATGGAAATTATAATGGGCTTAGAAACTTAGGAGCCATCTTGCATACAGCAAAAGATAAGACATTGGTCAGACTCTGGCTGTGGAATTGAGACCCATTTCCATGGTTGTCAGGGAAGCAAGGCCATCCTAGGAAGGGCCAGAGAAAGCTACAGTCAGAGTGGTCTCTGTACAATTCTGCAATGCTCTAAATATTTTTTTTATATTTTAAAATTAAAATTTAAATATATGAGTAATGTTACCTTGTTGAGAGAGAGAGAAAAAAAAAAATGACCCACAGTGCTTAAGTTCCCTTTGACATTTACTTCTCCCCCTTTACCCTAAATCCTCCCTTCTCTCCCTAAAGGTTACCATTAACAGGAGTTTGCTGCCTATCCCTCTATAAAATGTGTACTTTTTGTTGTTGTTGTTTTGTTTTGAGATGGAGTCTCGCTCTGTCAGCAGGCTGGAGGGCAGTGGCACGATCTCAGCTCACTGCAATCTCTGCCTCCCAGGTTCAAGCAATTCTCCTGCCTCAGCCACCCGAGTAGCTGGGATTACAGGAGTGTACCACCACACCCAGCTAATTTTTGTATTTTTAGTAGAGACAGGGTTTCACCATGTTGGCCAGGATGGTCTCGATCTCCTGACCTCATGATCCGTCTGCCTCGGCCTCCCAAAGTGCTGGGATTACAGGTGTGAGCCATTGCACCTGGCCAAAAATATATACTATTTTTACACTAATTATATCACATAGTCTTCTAACAAATCCTTCTCAGTTCCTGCAGTCTAGGTTTCTAATGGTTTTTACTTTTAAGTGATCGCTTCCTTTGTCTTGTAAACACTCATCATAACTATTCAGAAGCCTAATCATACACATAGGTTCATTCACTCAAGAATTCTGTTCACCAAATTTGCTATTCCAGTCACATTACCAGGAAGAGATCAGTGTATTTGATATATATCTTAAAAGACCAAGTTTTATTAATTTTTTTCCCTCTAAAGGAGTGGTGAAATTATAACTATCTTCTCTGTGCTGGAAGTTCACAAGCTTGTGATTATTGAAAAACCATAAAAGGCCAAGAGGTCTTGAAGTTAGTAAAGATAAGTTCAGGTTTACCAACCAACTCTACAGGCTCAAGTTACTTTCTCTCCACCAGTCAAGGTTTTCTCGTCAGAAAATGAGGACAAGTGTTTGACCTAGAATTTGGGAAATTTGACTAGTGCTGTACTGTGCTAAAATTCATCCTTTTTATATATAACGTTATTTTATTATTTTATTCGTTGATGGCCTCTCAGCTTTACCCAGTAATAAGAGAAACTTTACCCTCTAATTAGAAAATAATAGATATCCACTTTTGGCCTACTGTGGCAGAGGAAGACTGTTATTACCCGAGGACTGGTTTTGAAATAATCTTTCTAAAAACAAAGAAAAAACTATGTTAATTTTGCATTCTTCCCCATAACACATATATTTGATCCAGTAGAAAAATAATGTCTCAATTACTTGTCAGATAAATTATCGTTTCCAGATTATTACATTACTATTTAAGGAAGAAATAACTTGGCCATCATATTTTCACTGTCACACACGATCACACACAGCTCATTTGCTAGTGGCACCCTTACAGACACTGAAATACAAGCACAAGGAAAGCACATTTATATAACACAAATCACCAGTTAATTATGGACACACACAAAAAGCAGATATCCATAAGCAAACCACAGCAGAGATCTGTGTAGAATCGTCTTACTCTGTCAGACGATTCTACGCAGTTATAAAATCCCATTACCACGCAGCTTAAAGTATCAATCACCTCACATCCCACAGCAGGAAGAATCACACACAGGCAGAAATACAACCATACACACCCGGCCACGGAAAGACTCCCAGTCCACCCGGCATCTCCCATTGTCACACACACGCACACTCCCCCTAAGGGCCTGGCAGGGCACACAGAGGGTCCTCTGCAAATCCGAGGTTACAGCGGGTCCCCGCGCCAACTCCGGCTTCTCCCCCGCACCTGCCTGGCCGGCGGGTCCCACCCTTTCTCCTGCTCGGAGGAGACCCTGGGACAACTCAGAGCTCGCCCTCGCAGGCCCTGAGCGCCCGACGCCTGCGCACTGAGCGCGGGCGGGCACCTCTAGAAATCTCCGGGGCGCCGCAGCCGGGACCAGCCGGTGCCACAGACTGAGTCCAAGAGCTCCCGATGGGTGAGCGGTCCGAGCCTCCCCGCGTCCCGGCCGGCCAGCCACAGCCTTCCCGGCGCTGGACTACATTTCCCAGAGTCACCGCATCCGGAACGCGGCTTCATTTCCGTTGGTTTGCGAGATTTGGAGGCCTCGCGAGGGGAGAGGGCCGCGTCTGTGGAGGAGCTTGGCTCGGCACCTGCTAGGCTGGCGAACCCGAAATTGGGCTTAGAACCCGAGCGCCAGATCTTGGACCCTGAACTGCACCTCTGTCGGGGTAGGAGTGTCCGGAATGCCAGAGCGGACTTGCGCTGAGAAAGCGTCGCTGGGGTTACGCGTGTGGCCGTGTCTCGGGTTTTGTGTGCTGGCTGCAGCCTGCTTCGTGTTGGTGCCTGCCTGTGCGTACACGACTGGGCGTATGTGGCTGTGGTTTTGTGTATGAGCAGTTGTGTGAGTGTGAGTTGTTTGTGACTCTGAGGGTGTTTGTGACTGTTTGCTTACCTGGCTGGGATGTACTTATGTGACGGATGGTGTATGTACCGCGTGTATAATTGACGTTTGCCTGTGACTGTAAAGTGTGTGACATTTGTGACAAGAGCGTTTGGATGTGCTTGTGTCACTTTGAGGTTGTGTATATACCTGATATCGTGTGACGGGTTTGCCAGTAAATGTAAGGTGTGTGACTGTAGCTGTGACACGGTGTTTGTGACCACGTGTTTCCCTGATCTGGTACTTGGTTGGGTGACTGTCTGTGTGTGACTGTCGGGTTGTGTGTGCTGTTTTTATGACGGGGTAAAGAGACTAAACTTGCAGCTTTGAAAGGGTGTTTCTGGCGGTATGTGTCTCTGACAAGGTGCTTCGATGTAATTTTATGCCTCGTACTTAATGGGATTTTGTTTGAGAGGAGGTGCTCTAACAACGTAGCATAATTGGGTGATTGTGCCTTTAGTTGTGTGACTGTGGAAATGTGATTGTGTGTGAGTTTGTCTGGCCATTTGTATATTCTGTGACCTTTTGGGGGTTCAGTACAGTACAAAAGTAAATTTCATTTTGGTATTTCTGGGGCTGAGGTCTGTCTATGGATCATGAGTCTTATGTGGCTCTGTGCTCCTCTGAGGACTTAAGGACTTCTATTTGTTTTTACCACAGTGGCTGCCCGTTCATACATGGCCTGTATTCCTTTATTTCTGTATCCATCCTTGGCTCACCTGTGAAATGTAGTTACGGGTTCATGGCTTCTTCCCTGTGTCCTCTCACCTTATAGCCTTAAGGGGACTGAATGCAAGGAAGTGGCAAGAAGTAAGGAAGCCAGACATTTGGACACCTGGGTGAAGAATAGGAGTTATTTGCAAGCCACCGCCCTGATTTTGAGATGAGAATTTTAGAGCTTAAAATATCTTCAAGACAGGCCGCTGGAAATGTCATGGGATTCTAGGAGTGGGAATAGTTTCAGAGGGAGTGCTTTTGGAGGCAGCCACACAGTTCTGAAACTGAAGCACTTCACCGCAGGGCTGTCTGTCTCCAGCATACAGCTTTGAATCCAGAAATAAATTCAAGCCAAAGACAGCTGTGACCTGGCCCTTCTTTCTGTTACAGAAGGTAGAAGACTTGTTCTAGTCTCCGCCTGACTTTTCTTTATGTTAAATGAGATTAAGAGGATGGGGGAAGAGGATATGTTCTAATTTAGCATATTCCCCAAGGAAGGCCTAATATCTCATTCTGTTTTTCTTTTTCTGAGAGTAGAACCCAGAGAATAAAGAATGACTGCTTCAGTAGCAATGTCCAAGGTGAGTATTTCCTCTTTGTTTCCTGAAATACCTTTGTTATTACAGGACATAGGCATTTTTGTTTTCTTTTTGAAATTTTCTGCCTTCTGAAATGTCAGAGGGGCAAGGCAATTTTTGGTAGATTGAGACAATGATAATGTGCCATTAATTGTGTAGATACTTCCCGATAGTGGTTAAATTTAGGAAAAATGGATTGGAGACTCATGGATTTAAAAAGGGGAGCTCTATTGTGTTATTTCTGATACAGTAGCATTTTGGTTTTTTAACTTTTTTTTAGCTTTTAATTGAAAATTGCAAATGTACACAAAAGTATAGTGAATATACTAGCTTAAAAGCGATCACTTTCCAATCTTGTTTCATTTATTCTACCTTCAGTTCAAAATCCTTTCTAATTTGCCCTTTGGATTTCTTCTTTGACTTATAGGTTATTTTGAAATATTGTGTTTTCAAATATTTTGAGGCTCTTCCAGAGATCTTTTGTTACTGATTTCTAATTTTGTTACATTGTGTTCACAGAATAATACTTTGTATGATTTGAATCATTTTAAATTTATTTAAATTTGTTTTATGACCCAGAATTTGGTGCATCTTAGTAAATGTTCCGTTTCCCTTGAAAAGACTATATTTAGTGGTTGTTGGGTGGAGTGTTCTATAAATGTCAACTACGTCAGGTAGGTTGATAGTATTGTTTAAATCTTCCATATCTTTACTGATTTTTTCTTTGTTGGATTTTTCTTCTTATAGTTTCTTTCAGTTTCTGCTTCATGCATTTTCTTTCTTTCTTTCTTTCTTTTTTTTTTTTTTTTTTTTTTTTTGAGATGGAGTCTTGCTTTGTCACCCAGGCTGCAGTGCAGTGTCATGATCTCGGCTTACTGCAACCTCCACCTCCCAAGTTCAAGTGATTCTCCTACCTCAGCCTCCCAAGTAGCTGGGATTACAGGTGGACACCACCATACCCAGCTAATTTTTTGTTTTTTTTTTTTTTCAGACGGAGTCTTGCTCTGTTGCCCAGGCTGGAGTGCAGTGGCGTGAGTAGCTGGGATTTCAGGTGCCCACCACCACACCAGGCTAATTTTTTGTATTTTTAGTAGAGATAGGATTTCACTGTATTAGCCAGGATGGTTTCAATCTCTGGACCTCATGATCCACCCGCCTCGGCCTCCCAAAGTGCTGGGATCATAAGCATGAGCTACTGCACCCAGCCTCCAGCTTTCTTTTCATTAGTGTTAGCATTGTATATCTTTTTGTATTCTTTTACTTTTAGCCTATTTGTGTTTTGATATTTCAAGTGCATGTCTTATAGGCAGCATATAATTGGGTCTGTGTTTTTATTCAATTTGGCAATCTCCTTTTTTTAAATTCAATTTGGCAACCTCCTTTTTTTTTTTTTTTTAAGACAGAGTCTCACTCTGCCACCCAGGCTGGAGTGCAGTGGTGAGATCTCAGCTCACTGCAAGCTCTGCCTCCTGGGTTCAAGTGATTCTCCTGCCTCAGCCTCCTGAGTAGCTGAGATTACAAGCACACACCACCACGCCCAGCTAATTTTTTTGTATTTTTAGTAGAGACAGAGTTTTGCAGTGTTGGCCAGGCTGGTCTCAAACTCCTGACCTCAGATTAACTGCTCACCTTGGCCTCTCAAATTTCTGTGATTACAGGCGTGAACAACTATACCCAGCCAGCAATCTCCATCTTTTAATTGGAGTATTTAGACCATTTATACTTAGTGTGATTATTGATATGCTTTGGTTCAAAAACATCATTTTGCCATTTGTTTGATATTTGTCCCATGTGTTCTTTGTTTCCTGTTCTCACTTTTCTGCCTTCCTTTGGGTTGAGACGAAGAGTTTCAAAATAACAATATCAATATTTTGCCAACCACATGAATATAGAAAAACAATAAAGTCCTGTTGAAGTTTGACAGGATATATCCCACTAGGGATGTATAATTAAATTACTGTGTTTTAAAAGTCATCTAAAATAGCACTTCTCATATGGTTAAGCTGCCAACTGGACATGCAGTTAGGCTCATTTGTTTTATATTGCTTTTCATGTTTAGGGATTGCTTTTCTCCCACTATGATTTAATCTTGTTTTTAAATTACATAACATATATCCAAAATCAAAACTACAAACCAAGATGAATTTGAAGAAGTCTAGTGTCCACTTCTGTCCCCTCCACCAGCTTCTTTCTTCCCTCTGTAGATAACTACCTGTACTGCTCATTGGGTTTACTTTTATATTTCTTTTAAATGATATATATGTTTATGTATACGTGTTTATATGGGTGTGTATGTATGCAATTTTTATTCTATTTTTAATTAAAAGGAGCACTCTATGTACACTGTTCTGCACCACCTTTTTTCTTTTTCACACATCTACAGTATCCTGGAGATAACTCTATAGGAGTCTATAAAGATCTTTCTCATTTATTTTTATAGCCATATATTCTATTGTGTGGGTATAATAGTTATTCAACCAGTCTCCAATGGATGGCCATTTGTTTTTTTCTGGTATTTCACTGTTAGATAATGCAGCCATCAATAACTACATATGTTGTTTTTATCTGTGGAAGTTTATCTTTGGGGCAAGTTTGTAGAAGTGGCCTACTTTTAGTTTATTTTAATGCTTTGCATAAGTTCTGCATGAATTGCAACTCTGTGTCATAATAAAGTTGGTACACTTCTTCATTTTTCTTCTTTCTCATCTTCTATTACCTAACTTTTAAAAAATTGCTTTACAGTATACGCTGTTAAGTATTCTTTTTTCTCCAAATTTAGTGAGAATCCTTTTTTTATAAAACTTGCATTTCCTGTTTAGAGTTTCAGGAAGCCGATATCTTTGTTTTCTGATATCAAAGTAGTACTTGTTTTTTGGCATGATTTTAAAAATACAAAAATAAAGACACAAAGATAAAATAACAATTACTGAAAAACCATCCTCTGGAATGAATCGTTCATATGTGGAGTCCATTCTTCAAGTCTCTTTAACTTCTTATTATGGAAAAAATTAAAACATATACAGAAGTAAGTGTAGTATAATGTATCCCATATACTGTACCCATCACTCAGCTTCAACACATATCAATTTATGGCTAAACATGTTTCATCTGTACCCCTGTTTCTTCTCCCATCTCCCCCACCCCCCTCTAAAAAACAACATAGGGGGCTGGGCACAGTGGCTTATGTCTCTAATTCCAGCACTTTGGGAGGCCAAGGTGGGCAGATCACGAGGACAGGAGATCGAGACCATCCTGGCCAACATGGTGAAACCCTGTCTCTACTGAAAATACAAAAATTAGCTGGGCGTGATGGCGCGTGCCTCTAGTCCCAGCTACTTGGGAGGCTGAGTCAGGAGAATCCCTTGAACCGGTGAGGTGGAGGATGCAATGAGCCGAGATCGCGCCATAGCACTCCAGCCTGGCGAAAGAGTGAGTCTCGGTCTCAAAAAAAAAAAAAAAATAGGTCATCTTGAAGTGGATTTCAGATATATAATTTCATCCTTAAATATATTAATATATATCTGTAAAAAGTAAGAACTTTTAAATTAAAGAAAAATAATAACCATAGTATCATCACCGCTAAAAAGAAAAAAGCCAGGCATGGTGGCTCATGCCTGTAATTCCAGCACTTTGGGAGACTGAGGTGGGCAGATCACCTGAGCTCACAAGTACGAGACCAGCCTGGACAACACGGTCAAGCCCTGTCTCCACTAAAAATACAAAAATTAGTGGGGCATGGTGGCACGTGCCTGTAGCCCCAGCTATTTGAGAGGCTGAAGTGGAAAGATCGCTTGAGCTTGGTAGGCAGAATTTACAATGAGCCAAGATTGCACCACTGCACTCCAGCCTAAGCAACAGAGTGAGACCCTGTCTCAAAAAAAAATAACCCAAAGAAACAAAACAGGCAGTACTCTCTTAATGTGATGAGCCAGTGAGTGTTCAAATTTTCCCATTGTCTGTAAATATTTTTTATGATTTTTTTAGAATCAAGATCTAAACAATGTTTATTTGTTGTAATAGTGCTATATGTTTCTTAAATATTCTTCTAATCCCTGGGTTCTTTCACTTTTTCTTTCTTACAGTTTATTTTTTCCAGAAACAGAATTTTCCTGTAGAGTTACCCATATCTGGATTTTGTTGATTGCTTGTCTGTGGTGTAATTTAACATGTTCCTCTGACCTTGTATTTCTTGTAAACTGGTATTTAATTTTAGAGGTTTGATCAGGTTGAGGATTTTTGTTGGTTTTTGCTTGTTTTTTACTAATCCGTCATACATAGTGATGTGCACTTCTCTGAAGTGGTGCATAGTATTTGGTTGTTTTCCTTTATGTGGTGTTAGCAGCCAGTTATTGGCATCTTTGTTTGAATCTTATTTTATCAGGGGTTACAAAATGATAATTCTGCATTTATTAGCTGGAATATATCTATAAAGGGAGTCATTCTTTCTCCGTGTCTTACCTAAAGAATAGTTTATGGTGTAAAAACAACAACAACAAAAAAAACAGAACTAGAATAAAAGATTGGTTTTCCTCTTATTATTTTTCAGCATCTTCCAAAGCTTATTCCGTGTTTTTCTTTTAAGCTGTTAGTAGCTTTGCACAGTGGCAGTATCGTAGCCAGAGGTTTATCCGAGGCGCGATTATTGCTAATTGAAAACTTTTCCCAATACCCCGCCTTGACGACTTGCAATATAGTCAGCATTGGCAATTTTTGACAGTATCTACAGAGACTGAATTAACAAGAAAAAAAAAAGAACTGTTATTATTAACTTGTGGATTAAAACATATCTGTTATGTTTCGATCTGTAACAGTTACTGTTCTTATTAATGCTCACATTGTTCCATGTATGGCAAGTGGAAGGTTTACCCTCTATGATTTTCCTACTCTTTTATTCCTTTTTGTTCTTTTCGACATGACTCCAGTAGTCTTTGGTAGATTCCAGACTTTCTGTTCTGACAGGGTATTCTAGGCTTTTTTTATACATTTTCCCATCCCAAACATAAGATCAGCCACTTCTTTATGGGACCGTGGTTCCTTTTACGTGAAGTGGTTTTAAGAAGTCACAACCAGGACAGTAGGAACTCTCATTGCTCCTAGTCATCATTGCTTATAGCCTTAACGGAGCTGGTGAAATACAAATTTTTTTAGAAGGAGAAAAAAAAAAGCCTGAGTGTATACTGATATTTCCTATTGAATTAAAAGGTTATAGAGTTTTTCTTACTGTCTGATTTTATATTTGTGTTGCTTTTGTGATCTGAAAAAATCTTAATTCGTAATGATTAATGGTACTAAGATTCTCACTGATATATGTGTATGTGTGTACAATCATTTCAGGTTATATACATATATTAGTTTTAGGCTAACAACGCTAATATTAATAATGGTATAACTACTGAAAAACTCCAAGACATAACTTCACAAAGTTATAAACTCTAAGACAACTTTGAAAAACAGTTTATTGTTATTTTGTTTGTAGGTTATATTGGGTCTAATGTCAAATGACTATATTTTGGCTGGGCGCAGTGGCTCATGCCTGTAATTCCAGCACTTTGGGAGGCCGAGGCAGGAGGATCACCTGAGGTCAGGAGTTTGAAACCAGCCTGGCCAACATGGATGAAACCCCTTCTCTACTAAAAATAAAAAATTATCCGGACATGGTGGCACACATCGGTAATCCCAGCTACTAATCAGGAGAATCGCTTGAAGCTGGAAGGCAGATGTTTTAGTGAGCCAAGATTGCGCCACTGCATTCCAGCCTGGGTGACAGAGTGAGACTCCATCTCAAAAAATAAAAATAAAAAGACTATATTCTAAAGTTTCTTAAAATGATCCCTTCCTTTATATGTTTAAACTTCCAGCTTTATGTGCAGATAAATTTGTTTCATTTTGCTTTTGGTTCTTAGAGAATTTTTTTCATTTTGATTTAATTTTGTCATTTCAGTTATAGAAAACATACTTATGGTTCCAAAGTCAAATAGATTTGACTGGTAATACTTTATAACTCTGTTGTATGTCTTCCTAGAGGATATTGAACTGTAATTTTTGTGTGTGTAATATCTTTGTGAGGTTTTAGTAATATGATTATTTGGCCTCAAAATGTAGAATGGAGTGCTATCTCCTTTTTCTTTTTTATGAAAAAGTTTGTGAAAGAATAGTGTTATATCTATCTACCTTAAATGCTGGTAGAATTTACCAGTAAAGCCATCTGGGCCTTCTCTAGATAGTTTGTTTGCTTGTTTGTTTCTACAAATTCAATTTCTTTAATATACATGGGATTTTTTTTTCTGTTTTTTCTTGTGTGAATTTTGGCAATTTTTGTTTTAAGGAATTTGTCTATATCATTGAAATTGCCAAAATTGGCATAGAATTGTATTATCTTTTTAATTAAAGCCTTAAAAAAATCTGTGCTGTAGTCTCCACTATGGTAATATTTTTTCTTGAAAACTTGGTAGGGGTTTATAAACTGTATTGAATCTTTTGAAAGAATTGAGTTTGTTGTCATTTTAGAAATCTAAACTTTTTCATTATAAGTAATTGTAAGCATAAGCATTTAATTATTTGTGTCTTCTAATGTAGTTGTGTATGATCATAAATACACTGAAATATTAAGTTGTTCATTATCTCCATTTTGACATCTATAGATGTCAAATTACCTATGAGTTTCATTTCAGAAGTAGTAGAGACGTTGTTATATTTTATTTTTGTAGATAGAAAGCACTGAATTTGATCAAGGTAAGAACCACAACCTATATCTATCCCTCTTAGTGTGTGTTTTGCAGTGGGAGAAACATACAGGAAGAAAAGAACAACAAAGATAATTCCAACCGAATCATTTCTTAGTTTGCAAAACACCTGGTCTTACTGTTCTGCTTTTTCCTCCCTAGCTCTGCATTCTCCAGACTCTGTGCTTTTCTAAGATAGGAACCCAGAAGAGGACTGATCATTTCTTGCAGGTCTAAAAACCATGGCTCGGGTAAATTGGAGTTTCTTTGTGCTCTCTTCACTTACTTTTTTACAGAGTATGTGTGTATTTGTATTCTTTACTTCTGAAGGTTTATTGCTAACTGACCTCCCTCAGGAATATGCTCCCCTGTTTGTGCCATTCTAAGTGATACTGTCTTCCCTAAGTGTGTCTTTCTAATCTAACCTATAGTCACATACGTATTCAACAATCCATTCAGCATCTTTGACTAGGAACACTGATCTAACAGAAGCAGAGTTCCCTGATTTCATAAGACAGAGGAAGATATTAAATGGCACCACACATGAAAACCTTTTGAACTTCTCTTTTGATCTAAGTTCCCAGGTAGACAAGACAGGAGTTGGTCGTGACTGGGCTCATTCTCAGTATGTGGCAAGAGCTCATGCCTTATTAGTTTTTAAGATTAGGAAGATGATTAGGGACTGAATACAGGAAGATCAGGAATCTTCCCCAGGAAGTTGTAATTTAGTATGGATCAATTTGAAATTCGACATAATGTGCTGGTCTTGAATGTGTAAATTTGGATTATGTTTTTCACCTTTCTATTGCTCAGAATGATGAAAAGTTACACTTATGGATGAACAGTAAATATGATCATAGTAAAGATGATCATTTACCAGTAGAAGTTGCTGAGAATAATAAACTCTGAGAACTAAGAAATAGTTACACAATTTTATTTTAAACAACCTAAAATGTTTAAATATGAGCACTTATTAAATCAGATGTATTCATTATATGGAGCTATTCTGTATCCTGTATAATATTTACTAAATTATTGATGATGAGGAAAATGTTTATGATACAGTACTTGGATCTAATGGTGAATCTGGAGCTTCAATAAATCATTTAATTTTATACAAATCTATTTTATAAGGTTTTACAGATAATTTTTCCCAGTTATTTTATTTATTCCTTAAATAATGAAGAAAGAGAAACTTACATTTATTGACAATGTATGATGTACAATATACACATTGTATAGAATGCTTGTGTATACTATTTCCTTTAATTGGGACATTGCATTTACTTTATTAATTCCCAGACTTATCTGTAAAGTAAGACGTTCTGTATGTAGAAAATATCTACAACAGGCCAGGTGCAGTGGCTCACACTTGTAATCCTAGCACTTTGGGAGGCCTAGGCAGGCGGGTCTCTTAGGCCAGGAGTTCAAGACTATCCTGGGCAACATAACAAGACCCCTGTCTCTACAAAAAAAATTTAAAAATTATCAGGACACAGTGGCACGTACTGTAGTCTCAACTACTCAGGAAACTGAGGCAAGATCACTTAAGCCTGGGAGTTCAAGGCTGCAGTAAGCTATGATGGCACCACTGTACTCCAGCCTGGGTGGCAAAGGGAGACCCTGTCTCCAAAACAACAACAACAACAACAACAAAACTATAGTAATAGGAATAATCAGGAACATATTCGTACTTTTCTGCCCATTTGCTCTGTTGCTTCCTTTGTGGAGTGTCCCCCATCATCTCTCCCTCCATTGAAAAAGTTTTGGTTTTAGTTTTCAAAGAGTCTCACTCTCACCCAGGCTGGAGTGCAGTGGCGCAATCTGGGCTCACTGCAACCTCTGCCTCCTGTGTTCAAGCAATTCTCCTGCCTCAGCCTCCTGAGTAGCTGGGACTACAGGTGCCCGCCACCCACACCCAGCTAATTTTTTGTATTTTTTAGTCGAGTTGGGGTTTTACCATGTTAGCCAGGATGGTCTCGATCTCCTGATCTCGTGATCTGCCCACCTTGGCCTCCCAAAGTACTGGGATTACAGGCTTGAGCCACCACGCCCAGCCTAGTTTTTTAATTTCCAAAACTAACATTTCGTTTGTTGTTTCAGAAAGTAGTGATGTTCAGGGATGTTGCCATTGACTTCTCTCAAGAAGAGTGGGAATGCCTGGATGCTGCTCAAAGAGATTTGTATAGAGATGTGATGTTGGAGAACTACAGCAACTTGGTATCACTAGGTAAGGAATCTGGCCTTCATATTTCAGGATCTGCCTTTGGAATGGCTGCTTTCTCTGCTGGTATTTCACAATTGCTTTTTAAGTAATTAGCTGAATTTCTTATTATTTTCCAAGGAATGGTTTGAAATTACTGGAAGTTAATTTCTTAGGGCACCTTTATCTTTTCCATCCTTCAAAAAGCCTTACCACTGCCTTCTAATACCATCTTCCTACTATCTTCCTTGATGATCAAGGGGCTAGATTTGAAGTTTGGGATAGTTGGAATATTGGCAGATTAAACAGCCTATACATTGTTACACTTTAGATCTGCTAAAGGAGCTCTAAATAATTCACAACCCCATCACAGATTTAAAAAATAGATGCAGAGATGTATGTTTTTCTGATCAAAGAAAAAGCAAGGGTTTTCACCATGATCTTCCTAAAGAATCTTACCTAATTCCTACTACCTCCTTTCCCTGTTGGTTTTTTATTATAATTCTTCCCACTTTCAAAAGAGGGAATGGAACTTCCTCCTCCCCAATGACAACACTTTTATGTAAACTTGGGAGTCAATTTCTTTCCAGATTGTTTCTTTAAATGTATACTTAACCGTCTTTATTCTTTAAAATATTGTTCATTTATCCAAAGTATATTTATTGAGTACCTATTCTCTGCCAAAGACTATAGGAGCCATTGGGGAAATAATGGTCTAGATAAGGTTCTTACTCTGCTGAAACACATTCTTGTGGGAGAAATACAAAATACATAAGGAAAGAAAATTATATGTATATGTGTGTGCATGTATATACACACGTATGCATTTATTTAATAATTATCAATATAACACTAACAGGTAGTGATAAGTAGTACAAATAAAGGTAAAGAAAGATAGGCAAGTAAAGAATAACAGGGAGTTGGAATGGCCTGTTTTAGATTGGAGTGGCCTGTTCTAGATTTTGGAAAAGCCTCTCTGAAGAGGTAATATTTGAACAAAGACCTGACTAAAAAGTAAGGGCGTAAGTCAAGCCAGTATCTGGGAAAGCAGTGTAAAGGCCTTGGGATGGATATTAACTTCGTAGGAGGAACAGATAAACATGTATCTAGAGAAAAGTGACTACTAGGATAATGAGAAAGACAGTGACATAGAATAAAAAAGACTGAAATTTTATTCTCTAAGGTGGTGCCTCCTGACTCCCCATCTGAAGCAAATGCAAATCTCCAGAGGAAAGTAAGAGACCTTTAGAATTCTCACAAGTTAAGATCAACAAAAGGTGAGCTCACAGAGATCATCAACTTCACAGGGAAATAGGTCACAGATGAGTGACAGATAATCTGAAGAAATAACATTACATGGCAAAAATCTTTACATATGAGAATGATTAGATGTAGCTATAAGCTATTGGTGCTGGTTTAAAGAAATAAAGAAATTAAACAGCAAGAATGATGACTAATAGATTTTCATAAAGGGACAGATTTGAAAGAAAAATAGATAATTTCTAAAAGTTCTATTTAGTTCTTTTTCAAAATGATAATTGAAAGATTGATAAATTTGGCTGCATGAAAATTACTCTCTTTATCAAAAGATGTTATAAAGACAGTAAAAGACAAGCCATGAATTGGGCAGAGATACTTGCAATGCATACAGACAACAATGAAATTAGTGATTAGTATCAGAATATAAAAGGCTTCTACAGATTGATAAGAACAAGATAAATAACAATATTGAAAAATTCAGTAAAAGAGATCTATTGGCAGTTCAAGGGAAAAAATGCAAATTAGGCTGGGCATAGTGGCTCACGCCTGTAACCCCAGGACTTTGGGAGGCCGAGGTGGGTGGATTACTTGAGGCCAGGAGTTCAAGACCAGCCTGGCCAACATGGTGAAACCCCATCTCTACTAAAAATACAAAAATTAGCTGGGCATGATGGCAGGCACCTGTAATCCCAGTTACTCAGGAGGCTGAGGCAGGAGAATTGCTTGAACCCAGGAGGTGGAGGTTGCAGTGAGCCAAGATCGAGCCATTGCCTGAGTGACAGAGGGAGGCTCTGTCTCCAAAAAAAAAAAGGCAAAACCACAATGATATAATTATTTCACATGCTGTAAGTTGGCAAAAATTAAGATGTTTTACAGTACCAGGCATTCTCAAGATTTAGAGGCAGAAGTGCACTATATCTTGATATTCACAATACCCAAAAAGTGGGAACAACCCAAATGTCCATCAACTAATGAATGGATAAAATTTGGTATATTCTTACAATGAAATACTATTCAGCAATAAAAAGGAATGAAGTTCTGATACATGCTTTAACATGGATGCACCTTGGAAACATGCTATAAAGAAATTCCTGAGGCTGGGTAATTTATAATGAAAAGAAATGTACTTGGCTCGTGCTCCTGGAGGCTGTACCAGCATAGCGCTAGCATCTGCTTGGCTTCTGGTGAGGCCCAGGAAGCTTTCAGTCATGGTGAAAGGGAAGGGGAGCCAGTGTGTCACATGGCAAGAGAGAGAGGAGGAACTTCCAGGATCTTTTAAACAACCCAATCTCTTGTGAACTCATAAGAACTACTCTTTACCACAAAGATGGCACCAAGCCATCCATGAGGGATCCACCCGCATGATCCACATAACTCCCACCAGGCCCCACCTCTGACACTGGGGATGACACTCAACGTTAGATTACATCAGCATGAGATTCAGAGGGGACAAACATCCAAACATATCCCATGCCAAGTGAAAGAAGCCAAATCCAAACATTACATATTACATGATTGCATTTATATGACGTGTCCTCAATAGGCAAATGTGTGCTAACAGAAAATAGATTACTGGTTACCCAGCACTAGGGATAGGAAAGAGGTAGAGGGGATGGAGAATGGGGAGTGGGGAAATGAGAAGTGACTGCTAATGAGCACACAGGGTTTCTTTTAGGGGTAAAAAAAATGTTAAAAAATTAGATTGTGGTGATTGTTATACAACTCAACGGGTATACTAAAAGCCATTGTGCAGAAATAATATGGAAATGGTTTCCAAACTTGTGTGTACTTTAGAAACAGCTACGGTCTTTTAAAACAGTTCCACAGCTCCGGCCACACCTCAGACTAATTAAATAATAATCTCTGGGCGTGGTACACAAGTATCATTATTTTTTGAAATTCTCTAGGTTTTTCAAATATTTAGACATGTTTGGTAACCACTGCACTGTGGTATTATCTGATAACTTTTTTAAAAACTGAATGTTCACTTCATTTATTACCAATATACTTGGCTTTATTTTTCCCCTAGTTTATGCTTTTTGTTTCTTCTTTTTATCTTATGGGCTTAAAAATTTTCTCCCTCCTTAATCAGGGTGGATACAATCTTGTTTTATTTTTTGCAACTCCATTTTTCCCCTTGTTTAGTTTGGAAAACATACAGTATTTATATTTTTTAAAAGTTATCTTTAAATTTTTATCACGTGTGCCTAATTCTTTTAATGCCAGTGATATTTTATAGTTTTTATTCATTGTAATTATGTTTGAAAAATTATATATTTAGTGGATATTATATATTTTGATGGATACTAAAATGTATTTATTCAGTCCACATGCCATATTTGGTTTGCATATTGCTTTGCAATAAACTTGCTCCATCTCCACCCCTAGGATTTCAAGGCCAAGAAGTTGAAAAACACAAATATAAAGGATAGCATCTACCGCGAAATAAATTGGTAACCATTGTGGCAATTAGTCGAGGTTCTATGGAGAGATAAGAAATTGACATTTCTGTGTCAAAGATATATTTTATTGTCACAGAATTCTTACCAGAAGTATACCAGCAATGCGTACCTATTTTATACTTTATCAGTAGTGGCTCTTATCACTTAGAAATATCTTTGTTAATTTGTAGATGAAAAACAGAAGAACATTTCTGCCATTGCTGGTGAATTTAAACATTTTGGGGGTATTTCTGCCTGTTTTGGTACTTTATTATCATTATCGTTTGTGTCACTTGACAAATACAAACTTAATTCAGCAAAGGCTGAAATTCATGTCTGACTTTCCTCAAGATAATGTAAAGGATATTGGAATGCTTTAACTTTGATCTCTTTCTCCAATCTGGTATTTTTCTCTGGTATTTTAGTTCTTTTTTTAGCCTACAAAATGCATATTATTTTTGTTTCATAATGTCAATATTTGCTTGTGGATTTGTTTGCATAATTATCTTTTATTTGTATGCTATTCCTCTTTCATTATACCTTCCTTCTGGGATAGTTTGTTTATCAGAAAATACATTAGGGAAGGCGTTTTTCTTGTTGTTGTTGTTTTTGAGATGGAGTCTTCTCTTGTTGCCCAGGCTGGAGTGCAGTGGCGTGATCTCGGCTCACTGCCACCTCCACCTCCCAGGTTCAAGTGATTCTCCTGCCTCAGCCTCCCAAGTAGCTGGAATATCAGGCACCCACCACCACGCCTGGCTAATTTTTGTATTGTTAGTAGAGGTGGGGTTTCACCATGTTGGCCAGGTTGGTCTTGAACTCCTGACCTAGGGGATCCACCCTCCTCGGCCTCCCAAAGTGCTGGGATTACAGGCATGAGCCGCTGTGCCTGGCCTGGCTTATTGTTAACAAATGCTCTAAGTGTTTATTTTTGTTGTTGTTGCAAAATAACCTTGTTTCACTGTCATTCTTGCCTGATGATTTAACTAGGTATAAAATTCTATACTGACAATTATTTTTTTCTCAGCACTCTGAAGATATTATTCCACTGTCTTCTGGCTTCTATTGTTGCTCTTGAGAAGTCTGCCATCTGTTTCATTGTTGTTCCTTTTGTAAGTAATCTGTATTTTCTCTGGCTGCTTTTAAGATTTCTTTTTCTATAAGATTTTAATGTAATGGATTATATTGTTTCATTTCTAGAAGTTTGATATCCTCCCCCTCTCCCAGATCTTTTTTTTTTTAAACTGGTCCCTTTCTCATGGATTTTATGTTATACTTTTGTATATTTCCAGCACTTATATGTCATACAATTCAAATTTCTGGGAAACAGGTCTAATTTTGCTGTTTCTTGTATCCTTGAGGACTCTTGTGTAATGATGAATTATCCATAGCACTTGTTTTCTCCTTTTCTTTGAGAGTCCAGGCCAAGACTGAAAAGTTCCATGTCATTTTCCTTTAAGGTTTGATGGATTTTTCTTTCTCTGAACTTTATGCCTTGAATAGTTCCAATTTTGTAAAGAGGTTTATTTGTAATCCCTGCTCTTTTGTTGAGGAGAGGTCTTGTCTTGAATTTTTTCAGACCATTAAGATACAAACATCTAGGTAATTAAAATCAGCAAATATCCCAAGGATAGCTGTAACTTCAGAGTGTATTTACCCCTCTAGTTTCTGGTTCTTACTTCATCGTAGCACCCCTGGATTTACTTTCTTTTATGCTTCACATACTTTTAAAAGGACATTTGTCATATTTTATCCAGTATTTATTTATGTTTTTCAAGAAATCTGATGTACCATTTACATATTAACAATATTGAATCCTATTGTTGAACATGCTAAATCTGCTTTTCTTTTTTATGTTCTCTGCAGAATTTCGTGTTTTTTTCTTAAAAGTTCTTACACATTTCTTAAGCAATTTCTCAGTACATTTTGTCTATATTATGAATAGGATTTTTGTTCTGTAACATTTCTAAATGGCTAATATTGATATATATATTATGTATGAGCAAGTATTGATATAAATTGATGATAATCTTATGGAAATATCTAATAGTTTTTCAGTGGATAATCGTGGGTTTCTAGGTAGACAGTTTTGCTCCCTACATACAATATGTGGTCTTTTCCTTTTCTGTTTGTACCTTAAAAAAAAAAAGCAACTATATTCAGTAGGACCTCTAGCAGAATTTGAAAACAAATAATTCTTATCTTTTCTCAAACTTCATTGGCAGTGTTTCTGATGTTTAACTATGAAATATATTTCTGTAGGCATCTGGTGAATACTCTTTAACTAGGTTTTTACCTGATTCTAGTTTTAGAGAACTTTTAATAAAGGATCTTAGAATATATTTTTAAAATGTTGGCATTTCTTGAAATAATGCTATTTTATTCTTTAAGTTCTTCACGTGGGAAAATAAACTCTGATGTTGAATTATTCCTGTATTTGCAGGATAAACTTTATATGATCATGATGTGTTATCCCTTAAATACACAGCTAGCTTCTTTGTTGCTAATATTTTATTTTAAAATTTTACCTTCATGCATTCATGAGATTGGCTTAGTTTTCCTGAGGTCATTGTTCAGAGTTGTTATATGAGTTAATTTAACTTTGTAAAATGACTAGGGTAGATTACCATATTTTTATATGTTCAACAGTGATGTATGACTAGAATTATATATTATTTTGTTGTTGTTGTTGAGACAGGGTCTCACTCTGTCACTTAGGCTGAAGTGCAGTGGCACGATCACAGCTCACTGCAGCCTTCACCTCCCTGAGCCCAGGTGATCCTAGCTGGGACTACAGGCATGTGCCACCATGTCTGACTAATTTTTGTATGTTTTGTAGAGATGGGGTTTTGCCACATTGCCCAGACTAGTCTTGAACTTCTGGGCTCAGGCAGTCCACCTGCCTTGACCTCTCACAATGCTGGGATTAAGGGTATAAGCCACCACACCCAGCCTATATATTCTTTAATGTTTGGATAATATTGCTGGTAAACCTACCAGTCACTGGAATCTATTGCCTTGACTGGTAGATACAACAGGTACAATGACCAGCAGATACAAGTGATCATCAGTCACAGGTATCTATTGCCTTTTAGGAGCACAGACACTGAACTCAAATTTAAACTTTTTATGTGGTTATTGCGTATATCAGTTATTTTATCTTCATGGGTAATTTTTCATGTTTTTCATCTATTTCATCCAGTTCTAATTTACTGTTGAGTTGTGTATAGGTTTTTCTCACAAACACTTTTAAAAGTTTTATTTTTAGTTGACACATAATGTACATATTTTTGGGCTACAGTCTGATGTTTTATACATATGTACATTGTGTAATTATCAAATCAAGATAATTAGCATATCTGTCACCTCAAAACACTTGTCATTTCTTTGTGGTTAGAACATTTAAGATGTTCTCTTCTAGCTATTTGCAAGCATTCAGGACACTTTTGTTGACTATACAGTCAGCTTGTTGTGCAATAGTACATCAGAACTTATATCTCCTATCTAACTATAACTTTATATCCATTGACCAATCTCTTCCCAGCCACCCCCCTCAGCCTCTGGTAACCACTGTTCTACTCTCTACTTCTATTAAATCAACCTTTTTAGGTTCCACATATGAGAGAGGTCTTGTGATATTTGTCCTGTTCTTGGCATGTTTCACTCAATATAATGTCCTCTAGCTTCATCCAAGTTGTCAAAAGTAAGAGGATCTTGTTCATTTTTATAAATGAATAGTATTCTGTTCTGCATATATACCACATTTTTGAAAATTCATTTGTCTTTTGATGGACACTGAGTTCGAGTCCATATTGTTGCTGTTGTGGATAGTGCTGCAGTAAACATGGGAATGCAGGATACCTCTTTCACATACTGATTTCATTTCTTTTGGATATATACCCAGTAGCTGGATTTTTGGATCATATGATAGTTCTATTTTTAATTTTTTGAGAAGCCTCCATACTATTTTCCATAATGGTTGTGCTAATTTACATTCCCACCAAGAGTGTGTAAGAGTTCCCCCTTTTTCCACATTTTTACCAGAATTTGTTATGTTTTGTCTTTTGCATAGCCCTTCTAATAATGGTGAGGTGATATCTGATTGTAGCTTTGATTTATATTTCCCTATTATTAGTGATGTTGAGCATTTTTTCACTTACCTGTTAGCCATTTGTATGTCTTTTTTTTAGAAATATTTATTCAAATCTTTTTACTATTTTTTAATCAGATGACTGGGTTTTTAGCTGTTGAGTTGACTTTCTTATACATTCTTGGTATTAACCCCTTGTTAGATGCATAGTTTGTGAATATTTTCTCCCATTCTGTAGATTGTCTCTTTACTCTTGTTTCCTTTGCTGTACAGAAGCTTTTTACTTTGATGTAATACATTTATCTGTTTTTGCATTTATTGTCAGTGCTTTTGTGGTCTTACTAAAAAATCCTTGCCCAGATCAATATCTGTTTCCCTGTGTTTTTTCCTACTAGTTTCATCGTTTCCAGTATTACATTTAAGTCTTTAATCCATTTTGAGTTGAGTGGTGAGAGATAGGGGTCTAGTTTTATTCTTTTGCAGGTGGATATTCAGTTTTCCCAGTACCATTTACTAAAGAGAGTGTCCTTTTCCCAACTTGTGTTCTTGGCCTTCTTGTTGAAAATCAATTGGCTGCAAATATATGGATTTTTTTTTCTGGGTTCTCTATCCTGTTCCATTGGTCTATGTGTCTGTTTTCATGCCTGTACCATACTGTTTGGTTACTCTTGTTTTGTAGTATATTTTAAGTCATGGAGTGTGATGCCTGCAGCTTTGTTCTTTTTGTATAAGGTCGCTCTGGTGGCCGGGTGTGGTGGCTCATGCCTATAATCCCAACACTTTGGGAGGCTGAGGCAGGTGGATCACCTGAGGCCAGGAGGTTGAGAATAGCCTGGCCAACATGGTGAAACCCCATCTCTACTGAAAATACAAAAAGTGACCTAGCCGTGGTGGTGGACGCCTGTAATCCCCGCTACTCAGGAGGCTGAGGCAGGAGAATCACTTCAACCTGGGAGGTGGAGGTTGCAGTGACCCGAGAGCACACCATTGCACTCCAGCCTGGGCGAAAAGAGAAAAATTCCATCTCAAAAACTAAAAAAAGGATTGCTTTGGTGGTTTGGGGACTTTTGTGGTTCCATATGAATTTTAGGATTGTTCTTTGTATTTCTGTGAATAGTGTCATTGGTGGTATTTTGATAGGGATTACATAGCATTTGTAGATTGTTTTGGGTAGTATGGACATTTTAACAATGTCAATTCTTCTGATCCATGGAATATATTTCCATTTATTAGTTTCCTCTTTAATTTCTTTTGTCGATATTTATAGTTTTCATTGTAAAACTCTTACCTCTTTGGTTAAATTTATTCCTTGGTTTGTTTCGGGTTTTTTTGTTTGTTTGTTTTTGTTTTTTTGCTATCTATCATAAATGGGATTGATTTCATTTTCACAGTTTCCTGTTGGCATATGGAAATGCTACTTATTTTTGTACGTTGATTTCATCAGTCATTAGCATCTTATTTTGTTCATTTGATGAGCTCATATTTTCCTGAGTGTTCTTTATGTTTATGGACATGTGATGATGTCTGCACACTGAGCGATTTATTGGAGTTTGCAGGCTGGGCGTGGTGGCTCATGCCTATAATCCCAGCACTTGGGGAGGCTGAGGTGGGTGGATCACCTGAGGTCAGGAGTTTGAGACCAGCCTGAGCAATATGGTGAAACCCTGTCTCTACTAAAAATACAAAAATTAGCCAGGTGTGGTGGCATGTGCCTGTAGTCCCAGCTACTCAGGAGGCCAAGAGAGGAGAATTGCTTGAACCCCGGAGGCAGAGGTTGCAGTGAGCTGAGCTGAGATCGTGCCACTGCATTCCAGCC
>CAUYLG010059624.1:0-20203 GCA_963573385.1 Cacajao melanocephalus | reverse complement strand
ATCATGTACTATTTATATATCTGTGTCTGGTTTTTTTTGCTTATGAAAATATCCCATATTCATCAATGTTGTCACAAATGACATTATTTCTTTTTTCTTTCTTTATTTTTTTTTTTTTTTTGAGACAGAATCTCACTCTATTGCCCAGGCTAGAGTGCAGTGGCGTGACCTAGGCTCACTGCAACCTCCACTTCCTGGGTTCAAGTAACTCACCTGCCTCATCCTCCTGAGTAGCTGGGACTACAGGAGCCCGCTACCACACCTGGCTAATTTTTGTATTTTTATAGAGATGGGGTTTCACCATGTTGGCTAGGCCAGTCTCGAACTCCTGACCTTGTGATCCTGCTGCCTTGGCCTCCCAAAGTGCTGGGATTACAGGGGTGAGCCACTGCACCTGGCAGAGTTTCTTTTTTTTTAAAGATTGAATAATATTGTGTTCCAGTACACACACACACACACACACACACGCACGCACACACACATGCATACATGCACACCACATTTTCTTTATGCACTCATCGGTTGATGGACACTAAGCTTGATGTCATAAATGGCTATTGTGAATAATGCTGCATGAAAGTGCAGCACTAAATCAAGATATTGATTTTATTTCCTTTGAATATTTGTGCAGAAGTGAGATATAGTAATTATATTTTTAACTTTTTGAGAAAGTTTCATACTGTTTTTCATAATGACTGTACTAATTGACATTTGCACCAAAAGTGTACCATATGCAATAGTTCTCTTTTCTCCACATCCTTGCCAATACTTGTATTTTTGATAAAATCTATTTAAACAGGTGTGAGGTCATATCTCATTGTGGCTTTAATTTGCATTTTCCTGAAGGTTCATGATGTTAATCATTTCTCATATACTGGCTGCTCATTTGTATATCTTCTCTTGAGAAATGCCTCTTCAGGTCCTTTGCCCATTTTTAAACTGGGATATTTGTTTTCTTGCTATTGATTGAATTTCTTACCTATTTTGCACATACACTCATCAACACATATATGGTTTCAAATATTTTCTCTCATTCTGTAGGTTGTCCCATCACTCTGCTGATTGTTTCTTTTGCTGTACAGAGCTTTTTAGTTTGATGCAAGTCTATTGTTGCTTTTGTTACCTGTGCTTTTGGGGTCACATCTAAAAAAAGCATTGGCCAGATCAAAGCCAAACTTTTCTCCATGTTTTCACTTAGTAGTTTTACAGTTTCAGGTCTTACATTTAAGTCTTTATTTGATTTTTTGCATATGGTGTGGTCCAAATTCATTCTTCTGCATGTGGATATTCAATTTTCCAACATCATTTATTGAAGAGATTGTTCTTTCCCTATTGTGGCACCTCTGTTGAAGGTCAATTAATTACAAATGCATGGATATGCTGGACTCTTTATTCTGTTCCAGTGGGTTATATGTCACTTTTATGCCAGTGCCATGCCATTTTAATTACCATAGTTTTGTAGTACATTATCAGATTAGATGGTGTCGTGCCTCCAGCTTTGTTATTTTTATTCAAGAGTGGTTTGGTCTTTTTTTTTTTTTTTGGTGGAAATTTTAGGATTTTCTATTTCTGTGAAAAATGTCATTGGATTTTGGGAGGAATTGCATTAAATCTGTAGATCACTCTGGGTATTATGGATATTTTAACAATATTAGTTCTTCCAATTCATGAAGACAGGCTATTTTTCCACTTATTTGTGTCTTCCTCAATTTAGTCTGTCAATACTTTATAGCCTTTAGAGTACTGATGATTCACCTCCTTGGTTAAAACTTCCCTTTCAGTATATTTTTTTGACCCATTTTCTGTACAAGAGTGTGTTGTTTAATTTACACATTATGTGAGTTTTCCAGTGTTTTGACTGTTATTAATTTCTAATTTAATGCTATTGTGGTCAAAGAAAATACTTGATATGATTTTAGTCTTCTTAAATTGTTTAAGACTTGTTTTCTGACCTAACATGTGATCTACCATGTTGAATGTTTCTTGTGTGCTTGAAAAGAATATGTATTCCACTGCTGTTGGATGGAATGTTCTATATATGTCTGTTAGGTTCATTTGATCTATAGTGTTATTTAGATATGCTGGTTTCCCCATCCCTGTTGATTTTCTGTCTGTAAGATATATTCATTGTTGAAAGTGGGGTATTAAAGTCTCCTTCTATTATTGTATTGTATTTCTCTCTTCAATTCTGCTAATATTTGCTTCACATAGTTAAGTGTCCTGATCTTGGGTGCATATCTATTTACAAGCATTAAATCCTCTTGATGAATGGACTCTGTAATCATTATATAATGACCTTCTTTGTCTCCACTTACAGTTTTTGACATTAAGTTCTTGTAAGTATAGCCATGTCTGCTCTCTTTTAGTTATCACTTTCATGAAATATTTTTCCATCCCTTCACTTTCAACCTGTATGTGTTCTTAAAGGTAAAGTGAGTATTTGGAGCCAGCACATAGTTTAATGTTGTGTATTTAAATTCATTCAGCCACTCTAAGTTTTTTGATTGTAGAATTTAATCCATTTACACTCAGAGTAATTATCCATAGGTAAAGAATTACTGCTGCCATTTTGTTAATTGTTTTCTGACTTGTGTGGTTCCTTTGCTCCATTCTTCATCTCTCAATGTCTTCGTGATTTGATATTTTTGTAGTGATATACTTTAAATAATTTCTCTTTATCTTTTATGTACTGATTATAGATTTTCTTTCTTTGTGGTTACTATGAGGTTTACATAAAATGTGTTGTAGTATAATAATCTATTTTAAGCTGATAATAACTTAACTCTGACCACATTAAAAAACTTCTCCTCCCCTGCAGATTTCATTTATTGATGCCACAATTTACATTTTTAATGTATCTATTAACAAATCTATTATTATTAATCTATATATTCATTATATGGATATGATAGGTATATAAAATATAGATTAACAATATATCCATTGTTAATCTATTAACAAATTATTGTACCTATAGTTATTTTTAATGCTTTTATATTTTATTATACTTGAGTTGAAAGTGATTTATGCACTACTATATTAGAGTATTGAATTTTACTATATTCTTACCTTTAAGTGAGTTTTATTTTATATTTATTTATTTAAAATTAATAGACTCTGTTTCTTAGAGCAGTTTTAGATTCACAGAAAAATTGAACATAATATACAGAGCTCCTATGTACTCACCTCCTATCCTTACAGTTTATTAAAATTAACTATAGGTACATCCCTTATATTAACATTTTGTGTTGGTGTGGCACAAACTCTGTCCTGGAGCCTGGTCTGCAGTGGTGGTCCTGGAGTTTAGGTCCATGGGGCCAGTCTGGTATTGGGATGTACTGTAGCAGGTCTGACCCCTGGATCTGTTCAAGTAAACTGGTAATGTAGGGTTCTAGGGGCCGGCCTGAACACTGGGCCATGGGAACCAGTCTGGAGCTGGGCAGACCTGGAGTCTGAGTCTATGTGGGCCAGCCTGGATCCTGGGGCCATGAGGTCTAGCCTGGTAACAGATTTCACTGAAAAAATGTAGCAAAATTCTTTCTGCCTATGAATCCTGTCCACTAAAAGAGTTTAATTAATTGGCTCACTTCACTTTAATGGAGGCATAACCTGTGTACACTATAGTGCATATCTTAATTCTATAGCTTGACAAAATTTTACATATAAAGAAACTTGTGTAATTACTAATGAGATCCAGATAAAGAACATCTCTGTTAGCTTATTCTTAAATTGAACTCTTGATTTTTTTTGGAGTAAAGTCTGTGTCCCCAGGTTTAGAAGAAAAATACATCCCTTTCTGTAAGGTCTATTGTTCCCCTAAAAATGTTTTTTCTGGCTTCTAAATTTTTCAGGCCATGAGCATATTGCCTACTTCAAGGGAAGCAGGTATATCACTGTATTCCAAATCCTATTCTGAAGCAGTGGACTTGGCCTCTTGTGTTCTAAATTTTTTGCAGACATGCCTTTACTTTTTTCTCTAAAGCATATCTAACTTAATTGTTTTAATTCTGTGTCCATAATGACTAACAAAGTTGAGTATCTTTTCTTGTGTTTATTGGCTATTTCAATTTACTGCTTTGTGAAGTGTCTGTTCAAATTATTTGCCGATTATTGAATGGGTTATCTCACATTTCTTATTGATTCATAAGAGTTCTTTCTAACTTCTGGTACAGCCCTTCTTAAAAGAACACTTTCTAAGGACACCTCCTAATAAGTTTTGCAAATAGCTTCTAGTAGAACAATTATTCCACTTTGTAGGATTTTGCTTTTCATTCTCTATTAAACCAATCCTGACCTATTGAAAATGAAGTGAGGCCATTAAATAAAAATTGTACTTTATCCAAAATGTAATATATAAACATTGCATATAACTTTTTAAAATTAAACCATATAATGGCATCATGAATAATTAATAATAGATAAAGGAATCTGAGCAGTGTTCCATAATGAAGTTTGTTCATTCCAGAATAAAAGAGAGTGAAGAATCTATGTATTTATATATTGTAAAGATATAATAAATATATCTGAGTAAACAGGTAGGAGTATAACCATTTTAAGGCAGGAGAACAGACCACTAGATGCTATTGCATTGTTCCTGCATACCTTTGATTCAAAGTGTTTTTATAAAGGGAAACTGTAACTTCTGACAAATAAGACTTTAGACTATAGATTATTTGTTTCATAAAATAGCAAGACATATCAGGAAGCTCAGCATATCTCATTTAAATGGGCACTGGCCTCAATAAAGAAACTATTTTCTCTCAAAATTCTAATCCTTTTAAACAATACATTTTGTTAATCAGCAAAAATAATCACAGTCCCTTTACTTTCTGTTTTCTTATTTGAGTGATATGGTGGTTGACCCTACGAAAACTCTCAGAAGTTTTGTGTTCATACAAGTGTTAAGGAAAAAAATTGCAAAATGAACTTAAGTATATTTAACCTTTGTATATAAGGACTGACACCTAATATAGATCGACATCATCTAAATAAAGTTTGAATAATAGCATATTTTTAAGAAAATTCCCCTCCCAGTCAGGAATATCAGACAGCCTTTGGTGTTTGTTAGTGTTTCTCTTGCTGTTCCACTTAGTGTTATTGGCTTTTGTGCTTTAACCTTTCCTTGAATATCTAGCTCTCCTGCCAATCTCAACAACCAGTGGAAATCTGACTGAGGAGCTTTTTCTAAATCCTGTGATGGAAAACTTTTATAATGAGAAGGCATATTCTGTGTCATTGAGAATAAAGCTATCAATCATAAATAATCCATGGCAATAAAATAATCAGGATATTAATGTTTTGCCTTTATCTCCTAGTTCTTATGTTTTAGAATCCCTGTAGGACTCAATCCAATGTTGAGGGATAGATAACATTTCACTGATTATTTCTGTGTACCCACCAATTCCCGAAGGGTTGTGATGGAGGCTTACTATTTTAAAATTGAAGGTACAGAGCAAAGTTAATAAGATTTTACTCAAGGAAGCTTTTCAAAGTTATTGATATAACATCTATTTCAAATTGTCATGAATATGCATGGCACAGGAAAAGAAAGCAAGAATCAAAACTCAAGTTTTACGTTTCATTCTTCTCCCATAACGAATAACAAGTATGTGAGAAAGTCATTAAAACACTTTGGGCTTTACTTCACCAGTCTCATTTTCAAATTAAAGGTTTGGGAAAAAAAGATTCCCTGATATTTTTGCTTTATTATTTTAAGATAAAGTTTAGTTTTATAAAGTTTAGATTAATAAAAATTTAGGTTTTAAAGGAGGAAATAAAAGAACTGTATCTACTGTGAGATAACCGGGTTTAATAATACTATAGACACATTTTTCACATACATCAGAGACAATAATTGTTCTGTAAAGAGGATACAAATGGTAGATACCAGTTTAGAAGCCCACGTTTCATTACTCATGAATAGAACATGCTGCTTTTTCTCAAATTTGCACCACTAGATGGAGGCCTTGAGGGAATAACATTTCAGGAGATAGAACTTTGAGAATTCAGATTTGAAATGGAAGATTCCAGCTGGGTGCAGTGACTTATGCCCGTAATTCCAGCACTTTGGGAGGCCGAGGTGGGTGGATCACTAGGTTAGGAGATAACCTGGCCAACATGGCGAAACCCCTTCTCTACTAAAAATACAAAAATTGGCTGAGATTCAGTCACTGCACTCCAGCCTAGGCGACAGAGTGAGACTCTGTAAAGTAAAAAAAAAAAAAAAAAAAAAAAGGACAATCCTCATACAACACCAAAGGGAATTAAGCTCTTCTCTTGTAGTTCAATGCACTTTAAATTTGCTTTGGATAGAGTGCCAAGCTGAGCTAATGATTTTCCCCAATTTCTATGACTGTTCTTATTTCCCACATACTGTTTTGAAGTAGACAGCTTATTAAATTTTCGAAACTGAAATTCTAATAGTCTTCCTATCCAAATTGTGTGAGTCTGGGCATTGAAAATGCTAAGTAGATATTTGGATAAGGCTGTAACATACCTGTAGAAACTCACGTAAGGGCTTAAGAGGAGACGGTAGTGGAATTATAATGTGAAATTGGTCTATGTTTATAGTAACTGTTGCTCTGTTCCCTGATAAGATTACTTTTGTGTTACTTTAAAAAATGCTATAGTGATCATGCGGTCAATTCTCCCTACAGCTACGATTATTTCCGCAGTGTGCTCCTGTGGCCCACCACCATCTCTGCATCTCATTCTGAATACTATACGGCTCTCACCTTTCTCTTTGACACTGATTATCCCATTTGTTTCTAATTTCTGCCTTTATGTTGTATAAAAGAGAAATAAAAAGATATTTGGCCTCAATATTCCCTCCTCCCTGTAATAGCTCTGATCCTTCTCTGCCAATGCCTTCCTCCCTCATGCCAAAGATATGTCCACCCCTGTCTTGGATCCTGTCTCTGGTTTTAACCTTCTACTTGGCTCTCTTACCAACTCACTGTCACCCTCCATATACTATAACATGCTGTAAGTATGCGGGAAGTAATCTTTTCTTTCATTCTGCTGTAAACATCCCAAAGAAGAAATGCATGCATTCTAAGGAAGAACATCCATATTCTTCATCATCATGAGGAATATTTATTGAATATTTATGCATGTACCAAGATAAGTAGTTTATACATGTAATGTTATTTCATCATCACAAAATGCTGTGAGTTAATTACTGTTTCTCTTATATAGATAAAGATAATGCAGCTTAGAGAGGTTAGTTTGCTCTAATTATACAGCTAGTAAATGATGAATACAGTTTTTGACACTGCATCTGACCTCACAACATAAATACCTAACCCCTATATTCTATTACTTAGAACTAAAGGAAGGTTTTCTTCTTTGGGTGTATTCTCTCAATCAAGCCTTTCCCCTACTTATAAATGGGCTTTTTTATTTTTGTAATTTTTCATAGACAATTTGATGAAGTATCAATTTCTACCATTAGAAACCCTTTTTCAGACACCTAGCGTTTGAGAAAAGCATAAGTCTTTAGAAAGCGATGAATTCAATTCTCTAAGTTTTAATAATGCTCCAGTTCAAAAAGGTAGTAAATGGAGGAGCCAAATCTTGAGTTCATGAAAATCACTGGATTTGACCTTTTGTGTTTATGTGAGAGCCAATATACATATTTTTTTTTCTATAGAGGCAAGTTTGTTTTAATTTTCTTTTCAAGGTGCTGTGAAAAGATGCCATTGTTCACCTTCACAATGTGTTCTCTGGATTCTCTATACAACTTCCAACATCTCACTTCCAACATTTTTGCTAAGGGAATGCAGAAGGTGTCATCCGTCTTTATTTATTTATTTTTGAGATGGAGTCTTGCTCTGTTGCCAGGCTGCAGTGCAGTGGTGTGATCTCGGCTCACTGCAGCCTCTGCCTCCTGGGTTCAAGCTATTCTCCTGCCTCAGCCTACTGAGTTGCTGGCATTACAGGTGCCCACCACCATGCCCAGATAATTTTTTGTATTTTTAGTAGTGATGGAGTTTCACCATGTTGGCCAGGATGGTCTCGATTTCTTGACCTTGTGATCTGCCCTCTTTGGCCTCCCAAAGTGCTGGGATTACAGGTGTGAGCCACCGCGCCCGGTCCCATCTTTATTTTTTAATTGGATTTCTATGAACTAAATTAAATCGTTCATTAGATATTATACATTAATGTGGGTCTCTCCATTATAGATGCTTTCTCTGATGCTCCTTTGTGATTCCTTTTTTTCTACTGACAAATCAGAAAATTCTTCTAGATCCTTTCCCAAAATAGTTTTTGGGTCATCAGGCAATTACATTTGTGTTATCTTAACCTTTTGTTGTTTGTCATTCTCGTCACAGTTAAGGAAGACAGCAGTAGGAAGCCACGTTAAGAACAAAATAAAAGGACCATGAAAATTCTTGCAATTGATATCTAGAAATAGTATAATGTATAAAGTGGGTTGCATCAAAGCTATACTTACATTTACCACAGGGTGACACCCTAGCATCGTGAGTGACCATAAAACTATACTACATACAGAAGCACAATCACAATATGATGAAAACTAGCTCAAACTGTTACAGGTTCTTTCTTTCAAGGAAATCATCATGAGAAACCAGGGTTTAAGCATTATGCTTAGCATTGTATAAGTTTAATTTTCCCTGACTCTAGTTACCTCAAGTTTTTAAATAATTGTTAAGTCATTATCTAAAATAATTCTAAATAATTATCCAGGATAATTCTATATAATTATCTAAATAAAACTAGATAATTCTGATATCTAATTTTACCCCTTCTCTTGGCATCTGCCCTTTCCTCCTAGTCATATCTTCTTTATTTAAAGAGAAAAAATGAATTCCACCTAATCTTCAAGCCAGCTGTGTATCAGCTCACTCACTCCTTGATTTGTAGAATCCACTTTGTAATTACTCTCCAATCAACAGGAGTCTGGTCCCCAATGTCATCTTTCTATTGAAACTAGCTTTCAAAGTTTCAGTGAGCTCATTGAGTATCAAAATGAGCTTGCATTTGACACTAACTGCTGTTCATCCTCCTTCTTTGTAAACTTTCTTTTAGGGAGGTTTGGTGGTATTAGCCTCTTCTAAATTTGTTGTTATCATTTAGGTTGTTGCTATTCAGTTTTATTAGTTCCTCTTCCTTAGTCTCTTGCTTATATGGTTGTATCCTCCAGAATTTTGCCACCAAAAGTTCTGTCAGCCAGTCAGTTTTCTGTACAGGAGCCCAGAGACTATTTTATCAATCTTTTTCTTTGAGTTCAAGAAACACAATCCAACCAATATTGATTTCATAAGGTAGTGGGCTTTGGGGAGTGTACATCTTGTTCTTGAGTTTCCATTCAAGGTTTAAGGTTTTAGTTTCCAATGCTGAGAACACCCAAAGCAGATGGCAGGTGGCTTCCCCTCTGAATCCTTTTCAGACCTACCCTTCTATCTTTTCAACTTACCCACTGCCACCACTTGTGTTTTCTTGCATTTGATTCCCATGAGTGGTTCTACTGTTGGGCTCTACTGTTGGGTAGGAAGAAAAAAGCGGTCCTGGATCCTCCATGTGAAGGTGGAGAGGGAAATAACTCCAAGTGATGTATTGTGTTAGGTCAGATTCTTCAGAAGCCAATCCTTAAATGGGACAATTTTAAAAAATATTTATTGAGGGCTCTCCCAGAGAGAGGATTCAGGAAACAGGGTAGATAAGGAATAAAGCTAAGCAAAATGTGGTCTAATGTGCAGACCAGCTTAGTCTAACCGAACAGAGAACAGTCTGGAGAACCAATTGCTCCATAGAGTTGGTCCCACTTGAGGCAAGGAGGTCAGACTTTTATACATTCATGCCAGAGAACCACTGCTGAGGGTAGCTATCTGGAGAGTGGGTAGCTATCTGGAGAGTGGGGTAGCTATCTGGAGAGTAGGGTAGCTGTGAGTTGCTAGGAACCAATACTCACAGCAAGTCAATGGCCACTGGCCAGTGAAGGGGATGAGGGCAGGGCTCCTATAACTTCTACTGTTGTCTTCTGATGGAGGATCTGAAAGAAAATACTTTTTTCATTGCAAAGGATAATCCTTGCAAATATCCTAGAGGTAGACACATTTCTGTCTTTGTCCTAGTATTTAGTCACTTTAAAAAACTCTATTTACAAATGGAAAACAAAAAGTAAAAACTTCACAGTGGAGAAACTTGGCAGATACCATCTTAACTAAGTAATCAAGTTAATGTGATCAGTACTGAGACACAGTGAAATCAGGCACCCCCTGGTGTGATGCAGGGAGAAGAGCTCTTCACCTCTGAGGTACTCTTTCCAAAACCCACAACTCCAGTTGAGTTATGAAAAAATCAGACAAACACGAATTGAAGGACATTCTATATAACAGCTGACCAGTACTCTTCTTAGGTATACAGGTCGTAAGAGACAAGGAAAGACTGTGAGGCTCAAACAGATTGGAGGAGAGTAAGAAGTTATAAATAAATGAAATGTGGGATTTTGCATTGAATCCTGGAACAGTAAATGAACATTAGTGGACAAACAGGAAATTTGAATAAAATCTGTAGTGTAGTTAAGAGTATTCTACCAGTGCTAATTTCTTCATTTTGATAGTTGTGTCATGGTTATGTAAGAGGCAAACATAAAAGGAAGGTAAGTGAAAGGTATACAGGCACTCTGTATTATCTTGGCAACCACTCTGAAACCTAAAATTATTCTGAAGTTGAAAGTTTTTTGAAAATTCTTATTCTGTTTACTTAGAAATGAGAGACTGGGTCTGTGATGAAGAAGAATCAATTCTGCCATATTACAAGTGCATGAAATAGTTGACAAAATAATATTTCTATTGAACAGTGAAAAATCAATAGCATAAAGGAATATATATGTCAAGCATAATTTTATGGTATGTATTCACTGAGGTGATACACGGCAAATGGCTGTAGTATGGCAAACAGAGAAGGGCTACTTTGTTTTCCAATAACTTACTATCATAATTGCCTTAGAGTGAGAACAACGTATTATCAAGTCACTTTAGATTTTGCTAAAAGAAGATGTTTGGGCAAGAAGAAAGCACTTCCTTTATACTTTATTCTCCATTTCCCCTAGGTGTTTGGCAATACCAGGATGCGCGATGGCAAGGTGAGATCCTGGTTACCTCTTTTTCTTCCAGCATTTGTTTCTCTAAGCGGAATATGAAATTCACTGCATTTTTTTTGGTGAATGATATGAAATAGAGGACAGATGTTGATGATCGGAGAGCTTATGATTGAGAATTATGTTAAGGTGTAAGTAATACAATTCTGAACTAACTGTAGCTTAAACAAATAGAAGTTTCATTTAGTATACCACGGGAAGTCTGGAGGTAGACAGGCTCCTGTATTTCAGCTCCTCCATCTTGTTTTGTGGGTGCTCCACCCATTGCAGGACACCCAACAGCCCTGCCTCACTACTGAAGACTGTTAGGGTGCTCCAGTGCTGTGACAGCCAGATCAGCCAGAAAAGATTTCCAAAATGCTCCCAGTTGAGAGCCACTGGGCACATTGCTCCCCTGAACAAAATCAGAGTTGTATTAACAAGGAAGAGGAGAAAGAGAACTTGGGCTATCGGTGCCTGCCAGAGAAGATAATGAAGTAGAAAATGAAGGGCAGAGTTAAACTGAAAAGTGAAAAAAAAAAGGATGAAAAAGTTATATTTTTTCACTTTTACTCTCAGGTCAGGGACTGACTTGCATTAAAATTAGTTACTGAGTACATTGTGCAATGTGCAAAAGTAACATAGCATAATGTAACTGCCACCTGAAACTGTGACCACAGAACACATAGCAAAGAGGGAGTGAGGGAAAGGAAGGTAAGAGACATCACTATTATCTGATAAAAAAGCAAGGATTGGAGAATAATTACCCACATGGTAATTGAGAGGATTGAATAAACCCATAGTGAAAGAAAATGTTACACAAGAATGAACTATGCAGAACATTTTGTCAGGTTTTTTTTCTCCAGAATTAAACAGACTGATTAAAAAAAACATTGTAATATGTACAGCTCTTCCACGAAAAGGATTGTAAGCTGCTCCAATTCTGTTACTCTCCTATCAAAGGAAACTAAGGGTTATAGAGAAAAGATAAATGCAGTTTTAAGCTGAAATTAATATTGGTTGATTCTATAATTCTACTATTTTTCCTTTTTAGGAAGTCAATTCAGACAACCATGTTAGTTTTATTTATTATTTAATTTATACATATGTGTGTGTGTGTGTGTGCGCGCGTGTATTTTTTTCTTTCCTTTTCTCTGAGAGACAGAGTCTTACTTTGTTACCCAGGCTGAAGTGTAGTGGTGCGGTCACAGCTCACTGCAGCCTTGATCTCCTGGACTCAAGTGATCCTCCCAGCTCAGCCTCCCAAGTAACTGGGACTTCAGAAACACACCACCACACCTGACTAATTCTGTATTTTTTGTAGAGACAGGGTCTTGCTATGTTGCCTAGGCTGGTCTCGAAATCCTGGGCTCAAGTGATCCTTCTGCCTCCAGTCTCTGACACTATAGTTTTACTCTTTTCTCTTACGTACAGTGTTTGCAAGTCTATGACTAATGAACATCAGGAGTTAATATATTCATATGTTAAATTTTCTTACCTTTTTATAGCATCAAAATGGCAAAGAATTATTATAGAAGTTTATAATGCTTCTTGTCATTTACTAATTACTGATGCTATTTATTTGTATTTTAATAAGAAGCCTGTAACCTAATTGACATCATGTAAAAGGAGAGAGCTATTCCTGATAGTCCTAATGAAGTTTGATCAGTGCTTCCTGAATGACAGTAAATGTGAACAGATAACACATACAGTGTGCAAAAACTTCTGAAAACCATTGATTTATGTAGATGACATAATTAGGGTTAAAGTATTAGGGACCTTTAGCATCACAAGATACCTTTAGGAATCTCCTTTGATTTAATTATTCTCTTTAGCAGTAATCTTTGTCTATTATACTGTACATTTTACTAGTTTATCTTTATTAGCTATCTTGTCCACTACGAAAGAGAAAGAACGTTTTTGTTTTTTCTATTTACTATTGTGTCTGCAGTGCTGACACCTCTGGAATACACAGTAGGCACTCAATAAATACAAGGGAGTAAATGAATGAATTAAAGCTATCTGTATCTGTTGATCATCCACAATTTAGATGTTCTATACCACATTCCAAGTAAGCTTACATATGAACACATCTGGTAATTTGAAAAATGTATGCATGTATGAAAATATTTTAATAGTGTATAGCACTGCAATAAAACTCTATTAAAATAGAAAAACATGAGTTGAACACCTTTCCACATTGTATAATTTCTTGGTCCCAATTTATTTCAAATGCGTATATTCCAATTAAACATACATATACTAAATCTATATATATTCTGAATATATACTTTCCAAATATGTATATAAATATAATATATATTTTCTAAATGTATATATTTCATACGTACATAATATATATCAAAGTATTACAATAATCAGGTTGGACTTAGTCTAGCAGCCAGTTTATAATTATACCTTAAAAATGTACTTGGTAGTGCTTTATAGTGCTTTTAAAACATGATCTAAGGAGCAAAATCAGCTAACAGAAGAGCATAATTAAGAAGATTATAGATATATCTTTTAAAGAAATTAAATTCCTGTTAGAAATAAGAGAAGGTAAAAAGCTCACAATTCCTTTTTTCTTTCATAGTTGAGGGCAAGCTGGGTACCTGTCTTGAATTTATAGAACCTTTTGACACAAGGCAACAGAGCCACACTCAAGACTCAAGTCAAAAGAAATTTAGACCTAGTTTTGGCAAACAGGCCTCTAAAAAACAATCTAAGATTTCCACCTATTGTCCCGGGGTTTCTTGTAGAAATGATTATGACTGCAAAGATCTTATGAAGTGCTGTGGTACCTTTAGATGTGGCCTGAGGTGCACACATGCTCTTATGGTTGACCCTGAATTTTTCAATTCACCTCCACAGTCTAAGCCATAAGTAAGTATTGGGCAACATGACCTCCTACTCAGTTTTCTGACTCTCTTATCTTATAATACTTTCTGTTTCTTTCGTCTTAGTGTTCTTCCAACCCAACCTCATATTTCATATTCAATTATAACTATAGTATAGGATTTATAGTTAGAATGGTCTAGTTCAAGCACTGTGGAAGACAGTGTGGTGCTTCCTCAAGGATCTAGAAATAGAAATTCCATTTGACCCAGCAATCCCATTACTGGGTATATACCCAAAAGATTATAAATCATTATATTATAAAGACACATGCATACGTATGTTCACAGCGGCACTGTTTACAATAGCAAAGACCTGGAACCTACCCAAATGCCCATCGATGATAGACTGGACAAGGAAAATGTGGCACACATACACCATGGAATACTATGCAGCCATAAAAAATGATGAATATGTCCTTTGTAGGGACATGGATGAATCTGGAAACCATCATACTCAGCAAACTGACACAAGAACAGAAAATCAAACACCACATGCTGTCACTCATAGGCGGGTGTTGAACAATGAGAACACATGGACACAGGGAGGGGAGCATCACACACTAGGGTCTGTTGAGGGGGGTAAGGGAGGGACAGTGGGGGAGTGGGGAGGTTGGGGAGGGATAACATGGGGAGAAATGCCAGATGTGGGTGACTTGGGGATGGAGACAGCAAACCACATTGCCATGAGTGTACCTGTGCAACAATCCTGCATGATCTGCACATGTACCCCAGAACTTAAAGTACAATAAAAAAAAGAGAATGGTCTAGAATATAGTCCACTTTCTCTATGATGTACAAAAGGGCATGCCATCTCAGAAGAAATTCTACATATATGCCACCTGATTTCAATTATTTATAATTCAATGAACATTTATTGGATGCCCACAATATATCATACACTGAGAATGCAGGGACGGACAGGACAGATGCAACCCCTACAGTTATGTAGTTGATAATATTAGCATATGTTCTTTATTCTTCACTAATAACCAGAACTTTTCCTCTCTTTTATTCTCTTCTGCAACCCTTTCTTCTCTGAGGAAAAGAAAGCACAAATCTCACCCCACTTAAAAGTTAGGCAACAGTTTTTAATACTTGATTGGATTATTTTCTTCTCTGTTTTCCTCCCAGATATTGGATGGAGAAATAGATTCAGATGGAGGCATGAATGAGCTTATTCTTCTTGACTCATCTCTGCCCAAACATTACTCTCTCAAGTGTTGTTCTTAAAATCTGCATATTAAAAGCTCAGCATCATCTATTTTTGAGCTCTGTGTCTCATTCAGGGGTTTTAATTAATTTCGAGTTCTAAAGGTACTGGAAATAACTGGATTAGCAAAGCATATGGTCTTCTCTGCTCTGAAATTGGGATACCTATGGACCAGTGGGGGATCCCCAAAGTTTCTTTAGAATACGAAATCTAAGGGATTCTGGAAAACATTCAGAAGACACACATCTCAATTTAATCATCGAAATGGCCTGCAGTTAATTCGGAAAGTTCACATGCCATACTGGTTCTTTGTTCCTGTTTTGTCTTGTATGTAATTGGTATTATTTTAATCTTTCATTTTACATTGATCTGATCTTTTACTATTTGTTTTGGGGAAATTTATGGAAGAAATCCATGCCATTGACATTTACTAATCTGCTTAAGTTAAAGCACAAAGTAGATTAGTGAGATCCATGGGAGCCATCTCTTACGAAGTCAACTTTAATATGACACATTTTCCCCATTTGTATAATATCAACTTGTTAATTTAAGAAATAATTAATGAACTTTAATGAAGCCTACCTTTGCAGTGACGTGCTTCATAATATGACATGCACATACATGAATCATATGCATAGTAACTTGTACGAATTCAAAGAACAAATAAATTGCTGGTATAAGCTATGGCTGACTATACTGGCAAATATTCTCATTTGTTCTTACATTTTATTCAGTGATGGGGAAGAAGAAAATCCAGAAAGAATAATTCCACATAAATATTAGTATGTTTCTTTTATATTTTTTCAAAGAAAATTTGTTAGAAAAAAAGGAAAATTATGTTTACCAAAAAGTAGTAGCCAAAAGTTGCATATAGCTCAGCATTGTACTATGTTGCTCAAGGATTACATTCAATATACTCCTCTGGAAAGCTGTAATTCTGATTTTGTTTTACTGAGTCAATGAGTAAGAAAATTATTGTGTTCCTGTAGTACTGAAATAAAAGTGAGGTTGCAGCTGGAGTGATGAGATGAGACTAATCTTGCTGTTAGTGTCTAACTGGCCCTAAACATGGTGGGTTTTAGGCACTTCGAACATCAAAAGGTAGGTTGATGATAATGTTAGTGAAAAATTGGAATTGACCACTTTAGCTGCTTACTAAGTAAGACTACTTCCTACCACCGTGAGCTATATAGTTTAGCTATCAACTTTTAAAATATATTTTTATTTTGAATTCCACAATTAATATATCAATTCATTCTCAGTATAAACATATTTTTAAAAATTATGAATAAACTAAATTCCCTCTTGATTTACCTAGAAATAACTACTATAATTTATTTGATTTTATCCAAATGGGCCTTTTGGGGTGCATTCATACATAAATATATAATGTTATTTTGTGTACTTAATTAAACATAAAGTATGCGTCATAGCATATCCATTACGTTCCAGCTTTAATTTTTTACTTAACAATATGTCTTGGAGATAATTCCATGTCAATTTATAAAGAACTGCCTCATTCTTTTTCACTGCTGCTTAGGATTTTATACAATAAATATATTAGAATTAACTCCAGTATGCCTCTGCTGGGAGCCATGTATGTGGCTATAATTTTTTTGCTATTAAAAATAATTTTTAGTGAATATCCTTACATATACATGTTTTGATACAATTATTATTTGGATGTGGTAAGACCAACAGATCAGAAGACGACTACCATTGAAGAGGTAGTGTGTTATTTTCAGATCCCGAGAGAAGGGGACACACCATGACATGCCGTGGGTGGTCACACATGAAAGCCTCCATGACAGGAGGCAGAGGGAGCAGGAGAGGACTGTGGCAACATCTTCCATTGTGGTTTCTGTGGGAAGGAATGGTTGATGCAGGATAAGAAGGTTAAAGATTAGCTAGTTTGTTTCAGTGGGCTCTGGGGTATAGAGACTGTCCCTGGTTGTCTGATACCCTGGGCTGATTAGGACAGGTGGATAGTGGTCTGGAGTGTGAGAGCCCAAAGGAGCTGGTTGTGGGTGTGGACACTGAATTGGCTTGCCTTTGTAAAGCAAGCTCCCTGGATGGGTTGCTTGCTATCTCTAAGAACTGGCTAATCCTGGGAGGGATGGTCTTTTTAGGGTAAGGCCACAGATGTCAAGGCATCAACATTCAGAAAATAAAAGCCATTTGCTATTATCCTTCCATTTTATGTCTCTATGTTAGCTTCTAATGGGATTGTAGAAGGGAAAACAGATTAAAGCTTTTCTATGTGAATTATATTAAACATATATGTAATACGATTTTGAAATTTTTATGTGTAATATTTATTTACCAAGGGAGCTGGATAATCTGCATATTTGAAAATATTTGAAAATAGGATTGAGTCCATACAGTAAATAAAATGATACTTTGTTCCCAAAGCAAAAGGATGAAATGTGGTATCTCAAAGTGCTAGAGATTAGTGCCTCTGTGATTCCCAATATTCTTATCCATAAAACTGCAAAGGGGGTAATATAGAAACCAAGTCCAGATAGGCAAAGGGGCAGATTAATTTTGGTTAAATAAGTAACAGAACTTTATATTTTTAGGTGTGTGGTATTCAAGAAATAAATGGCTTGAGATGGTAAATCACCAACTGAATCAGTTGGAATAACTTTAAAATATATAATACTTTATTTTTCTTTGTGATTCTAGTGGTGATAATAGATGCTGGGGAGAGGCCTGTAGCTCAGGTTGAATCATTTTCACAGTTGCTGCTTAGTAGATATATGTAAGTAATTCCTCTATTTTCAGACCTTGGTTTTATTCCTTCCTTCCATATCTGCTCACTTTTGCTCAGTGGTTTGAGAGAGGTGGCTTTCATTTCCTTTGAAACACCATCCTTAGGAGCTAGTCTTTTAATCTACAGTTTCTTCTAGCTATCTCGAGGCTTAACATACTGCTATCCACTCACTATCTCTTGGACATTTAAAAAAATTTGTCATTTACTAACAATCTCCTTTTCTCTTCCTTGTTAAGGGATTTTTCACTTCTGTATCCTTATCTGGTATTATCGTAGGGTCTCATAATAAAAAGGAAAGAGCAGATAGCTATGTTGTGTTTGCTTCTTTGAAGACCTTCCCACTTTAAAAATTGTTTAGATTGAGGTTTACCCATGGTTCATAGGTGAAGAAGAATTCAAAACAGGAAATATTTAAAAAATAAACCTATGGTGACTGGTACAAAGTGTGAAAAATCTAGAATATATTTTCTGTTTCAGTTATTATTAAATCTTCACTTTTAAACAACATACACTGAGAAAGAATCAATATTCTTCCACATGACCTGCTTAGATAATAAGATACTTTCATGCCTTAAGTGGTTGAATTCATAGCTTTTCTGTTTCTGGATCTACCTGTTCTTTAATATTTTGTACTTCTAGAAAGAAGTACACATTGGGAGAGTGTTCTTCTGTTTCTTCAAGCTTGTTTCTCCAGGCAAATGCATTTTTTCTCATTTAACAAAAACTGGATGAATAAAATATTATCCCATTTTTGAGGTTGTATAACTTTAATCCAAAGTCTGTTACAGTTAGCAAGGTGATCGTTCTTAAATCCAATACACTAGCGGAAGCAAGTGTTTTCGCTTATTGCATCAGGGACAATGGCAGTTGTGTGCACATAATTACTTCCTCAATTCTATGATTTCACTTATTGTAACATAGAACATCACTTTACTGTCACATAATTTTAATGTCGAAAAAGAGCTAGCTTCATTAAAATATGCATTGATTGTAGGATGAATGCCAAAAACAGAAAATAAAAAATAAACATTAAATATTTCAGTTGTAATAATGTTTTTAGGGGCTTTCACTTTGTGAGACTTTTCACTTTGTAAGACTTTTATTAATCTTTTTATTGACATATGATCAATGTACATATTTTAAAAGTACATATGATAACAAATACATCCATGTGATTTGTAAAGATCAAATCATTTTAATTGAGCCATCGCCTTAAATATTTGTTCATGAAACTATTTTTAAGTCTCTTCTTTTAGGCTTCTACGCTAGCAGCAAAAAACAAGAGAAGTGGAAATAGTGCGTATTCCCAGGGAAGTGTTGAAGGCATGGTCCTATGAGCCATTTTGAGACAAAACAAATTTTTAATAGAGGTGACTCTAGCCACTACTGTAAATATGTTTACAGTAAATTTAGAACCTGTTATAGTACCAGTAAGAAACCAACTGAGTTTAAGCCAGTAGATGACCACAAGGGAGAAAAGAATGCCCCTGCTGGAAAAGAGTAATCTGAAAAATATGTAGCACTAGAAGGCACAGCTAAGGAAAAAGTGTATTAGCAGAAGCAAAGACATCATAAGCAAGCTCTTTAATGTTATCCAAGATTAGGCTGACCACCCACACCTCTGCAAATCTTTTCAACAACAGCTTTCTCATGCATACAGTGGTGAGTAGAAATTTTGATCTTGGTTGTCTGTCATCTTAATTGCTGCTCTTAGCAACGTGTATTTGTCCCATATCTTTCTTTCTTTTTATTTTATTTACTTATTTATTTTTAATTGCATTTTAGGCTTTGGGGTACATGTGAAGAACATGCAAGATTGTTGCATAGGTACACACATGACAGTGTGATTTGCTGCCTTCCTTCCCTTCACCTATATCTGGCATTTCTCCCCATGCTATCTTTCCCCAACTCCCCACCCCGTGCTGTCCCTCCCCTATTTCCCCCTGACAGACCCCAGTGTGTGATGCTCCCCTCTCTGTGTCCATGTGTTCTCATTGTTCAACACCCACCTATAAGTGAGAACATGTGGTGTTTGATTTTCTGTTCTTGCGTCAGTTTGCTGAGAATGATGGTTTCCAGGTTCATCCATGTCCCTACAAAGGACACGAACTCATCGTTTTTTATGGCTGCATAGTATTCCATGGTGTATATGTGCCAATTCTATAGTAAACCACTGCCCACTTTGCTGCTGGACACCACCAGGGTGCCCTGGATATAAT
>CAUYLG010059622.1:0-59212 GCA_963573385.1 Cacajao melanocephalus | reverse complement strand
TGATTTCTGCACATTGATTTTGTATCCTGAGACTTTGCTGAAGTTGCTTATCAGTTTCAGGAGATTTTGGGCTGAGATGATGGGGTCTTCTAAATATACAATCATGTCATCTGCAAATAGAGACAATTTGGCTTCCTCTTTCCCTAATTGGGTATCATTTATTTCTTTTTCTTACCCGATTGCCCTGACCAGAACTTGCAATACTGTGTTGAATAGGAGTGATAAGAGAGGGCATCATTGTCTAGTGCCAGATTTCAAAGGGAATGCTTCCAGTTTTTGTCCATTCAGTATGATATTGGCTGTGGGTTTATTGTAAATAGCTTTTATCATTTTGAGATATGTTCTGTTGAAACCTAGTTTATTGAGAGTTTTTAGCATAAAGGACTGTTGAATTTTGTTGAAGGCCTTCTCTGCATGTATTGAGATAATCATGTGGTCTTTGTCTTTGGTTATGTTTATGTGGTGAATTTCGTTTGTAAACTTGTGTATGTTGAACCAGCCTTGCATCCCTGGGATGAAGCCTGCTTGATCACGATGGATAAGCTTTTTGATGTGCTGTTGCAATTGGTTTGCTAGTATTTTATTGAAGATTTTTGCATCTATGTTCATCACGGATATTGACCTGAAGTTTTCTTTTCTTGTTGAGTCTCTGCCGGGTTTTGGTATCAGGATGATGTTGGTCTCATAAAAATGACTTTGGAAGGATTCCCTCTTTTTGTGTTGTTTGGAATAGGTTCAGAAGGAGTGGTATGAGCTCCTTTTTGTATGTGTGGTAGAATTCAGCTGTGAACCCATCTGGACCTGGGTTTCTTTTGGTTGGTAGGCTATTAATTTCTGCCTCAACTTCAGGCCTTGTTATTGGTCTATTCAGGGTTTCTACTTTTTCCTGGTTTAGGCTTGGGACAGTGCAAGTGTCCAGGAATTTGTCCATTTCTTCCAGGTTTGCTGATTTATGTGCATTGAGTTGTTTGTAGTAATCTCTGATGGTAGTTTGTATTTCTGTGGAATCTGTGGTGATATCTCCTTTATCGTTTTTTATTGCATCTATTTGATTCTTCTCCCTTTTCTTTTTTATTAATCTGGCTAGTGGTCTGTCTATTTTGATCTTTTCAAAAAACAAGCTCCTGGATTTATTAATTTTTTGAAGGGTGTTTTGTGTCTCTATCTCCCTCACTTCTGCTCTGATCTTAGTTATTTCTTGTCTTCTGCTAGCTTTTGAATTTTTTTCATCTTGCTCCTCTAGCTCTTTCCATTTTGATGATAGGGTGCCGATTTTAGATCTTTCCTTGCTTCTCATGTGGGAATTTATTGCTATAAATTTTCATCTAGACATTGTTTTAAATGTGTCCCAGAGATTCTGGTACGTTGTGTCTTCATTCTCGTTGGTTTTGAAGAACATCTTTATTTCTGCCTCCATTTCATTATTTATTGAGTCAACATTCAAGAGCCAGTTGTTCAGATGCTATGAAATTGTGCAGTTCTGAGTTAGTTTCTTAATCCTGAGTTCTAATTTGATTACACTGTGGTCTTAGAGACTGTTTGTTATGATTTCCGTTCTTTTACATTTGCTGAGGAGTGATTTACCTCCAATTATGTGGTCAGTTTTAGAGTAGGTGTGATATGGTGCTGAGAAGAATGTATATTCTGTGGGTTTCGGGTGGAGAGTTCTGTAAATGTCTATTAGGTTTGCTTGGTCCAGATCTGACTTCAAGTCCTGGATATCGTTGTTAATTTTCTGTGTCGTTGATTTGTCTAATATTGACAGTGAAGTGTTAAAGTCTCCCACTATTATTGTGTGGGAGTCTAAGTCTCTTTGTAGGTTGTTACGAATTTGTTTTATGTATCTGGGTGATCCTGTATTGGCTCCATATATATTTAGGATCAATAGCTCTTCTTGTTGCATTGATCCTTTTACCATTTTGTAATGCCCTTCTTTGTCTCTTTTGATCTTTGTTGGTTTAAAGTCTATTTTATCAGAGACTAGGATTGCAACTCCTGCTTTTTTTTTGCTCTCCATTGCCTTGGGAAGTCTTCCTCTATCCCTTTATTTTCAGCCTATGTGCATCCTTGCACGTGAGATGGGTTTCCTGGATATAGCACATCGATGAGTTTTGACTTTTTATCCAATTTGCCAATCTGTGTCTTTTGATTGGGGCATTTAGCCCATTTACATTTAAGGTTAATATTGTTATGTGTGAATTTGATCCTGCCATTTTGATGGTAGCTGGTTGTTTTGCCCATTAGTTGACGCAGTTTCTTCATTTTTTCGATGCTCTTTACCATTTGGTATGTTTTTGCAGTAGCTGGTACTGGTTGTTCCTTTCTATGGCTAGTGCTTCTTTCAGGAGCTCTTGTAAGGCAGGCCTGGTGGTGATGAAATCTCTCAGCAATTGCTTGTTTATAAAGGATTTTACTTCTCCTTCGCTCATGAAGCTTAATTTTGCTGGATATGAAATTCTAGGATGAAATTTCTTTTCTTTAAGGATGTTGAATATTGGCCCCTACTCTCTTCTGGCTTGTAGGATTTCTGCTGAGAGATCCACTGTGCGTCTGATAGGTTTCCCTTTGTCGGTAACCCGACCTTTCTCTCTGTCTGCGCTTAGCATTTTTCCTTCATTTCAACCCTGGTGAATCTGATGATTATGTGCTTTGGGGTGGCTCTTCTTGAGGAATATCTCTGTAATGTTCTCTGTATTTCCTGGACTTGAATATTGGCCTGCCTTGCTAGATTGGGGAAGTTCTCCTGGATAATGTCCTGAAGAGTGTCTTCCAGCTTGGATTCATTCTCTCTGTCACATTCAGGTACACCTATCAAATGTAGATTAGATCTTTTCACATAATCTCATAATTCTTGGAGGTTTTGTTTATTTGTTTTTACTCTTTTTTCTCTAATCTTGCCTCTCATTTTATTTCATTGAGTTGATCTTCAATCTCTGATATCCTGTATTCTGCTTGTTCAATTTGGCTATTGAAACTTATATATGCTTTGCGAAGTTCTCTTGTTGTGTTTTTCAGCTCCATCAATTCATTTATATTCTTCTCTATGCTGTTTATTCTCATTAGCATTTCATCAAACCTTTCTTCTAGGTTCTTAGTTTCTTTGCATTGGTTTAGAAAATGTTTTTTTAGCTCCAAAAAGTTTGTTATTACCCACTTTCTGAAGCCTATTTCTGTCAATTCATCAGACTCATTCTCCATCCAGCCTTGTTCCCTTGCTGGTGAGGAGTTGTGATTCCTTGGAGGAGGAGAGGTGTTCTAGTTTTGGGTGTTTTCATCCGTTTTGCCCTGGTTTCTTTCCATCTTTTTGGATTTATCTACCTGTGGTCTTTGTAGTTGGTGACTTGCGGTTGGGGTCTCTGAGTGGACATCCTTTTTGTTGATGAAGTTATTTCTTTCTGTTTTTTAGTTTTCTTTCTGATAGTCGGGCCCCTCTGCTGTAGGACTGCTGGAGGTCCACTCCAGACCCTGCTTGCCTGGTGATCACCTGTGTTGGCTGCAGAACAGTAAGGGTTGCTGCCAGTTTCTTCTTCTGTCATCTTTGTCCCAGAATACCTGCCAGATGTCAGCCTGAGCTGTCCTTTATGAGGTGTCTCTTTGGATATACGGGGGTTGAGGAGCTGCTTGAGGACACAGTCTGTCCCTTATAGGAGCTCAAGTGCTGAGCTGTGAACTCCGTTGTTCTGTTCAGAGCTGTTGGGCAAGTATGTTTAAGTCTGCCGCAGTGGAACTCATAAATGCCTTTTTTTCCAAGCGCTCTGTCCTGGGAATGTGGGACTTTATTTATAAGTTCCTGACGTGCTGCTGCCTTTTTTCAGGGATGCCCTGCCCAGCTAGGAGATAGCCTAGTCAGGGTCTGCCAGCAGAGGCATTGCTGAGCTGCCGTGGGCTCTGCCCAGCTGCTGTGTGAACTTCCTTGTGGTTTTTTTTTTTTTTTTTATATAGAGGTTTAGTTAGAACTGCCTCAGTTATGGCAGTCTTCCTCAGTAATGGCAGACTGTCTCTGTAATGGTGGACTGACTCGGTAATGGTGGACTGCCTCGGTAATGGCGTACTGCCTCAGTAATGGTAGACTGCGTCAGTAATGTCGGATGCCCTTCCCCCTACAGAGCTGGACCGTCCCAGGTCCAGGTTGTGCTTTCTGTGAAACTCTCAATCCAGAGTGTTTCAGATTGCTGGTCTTTTTTGTGGTGGGACCTGTAGATCCAGATAACCTGGCTCCGTTTCAGCCCCCTTTTTTTCAGTTGAATGTGCAACTCTGTCTCCCAGGCATTCCAGGTGCCAGTTGAAACAGCCACCCAGATTTGTGTGAGTTTTTGTGCAGCAACCCACTGCACTGGCTGAAACAACTGTGCTGGAGACTCATGGTGCTTTTCCGCCCGGGAATCTCCTGGTCTGTGGGCAGTAAAACCTCATTTGGAAATTCAGTGATCATTCACCCTCTGCGGTCTCGCTGGGAACTGCACTCCAGAGCTCTTCCTATTTGGCCATCTTGGATCATCCATGCCTCTTCTGTTATTTCCCAATCAACGTTTCTATTTAGACATACTTAGGTATCTGATAATGACTGGATATACTTTATCTCCAAATACCTTGTCTGATTTCTGCTGTGTTGAGCATTGGAGATTGTAGTTTTTGTATAGATGTAACAAGAGGGAAAATAATAAAGTAGAAGAATTAAAGAATATGACTGTTTGTTATTCCTGCTTTGACTGATATGATTGGAAGACAGTTATTTTTTTGCTGGTTATTTTATTCACTGTGTCTCAGAGTTAGAGACACATAGTAAAGAGTAGTCTGGCACATGCCTGTGATCCCATGAAGGGATATTAGGGTGTCAATAAGCAAGCTAAATCCAGTCAGTGGACATATCTTTTGCCCTATCTTAAAATCATTTGAATACATATTTATTGGTTAATTGATAAATTTATATCTATATCTGAATCTGATTGTTGGAGTGCTAGGGGCAAATTTTCCATTATGTTTGGGTATTTAAGTTCCCATTCCCCATTATATTCCTAGAATAATATTTATTAGATGCTCAATAAATATTTGTTGACAAAAGATAATTATCAAATCATGAAAGATAAAAGCGGATGTATAAAAAATTCTAGAGTTTACCTGGTTTACTCCATTCAATTATAATGTGAAGGCTTTATAAACTGAATAGAAATTAATAGATTTGTTGGAGTGGTTAGGTTCTAATATTATCTTACAAATTATATGAATGTATATTCAACTTCATCGTATACAAGAATGGAAAAATTACCATGAACACAGAGAAAATTGAAATAATTGTCATAGACTCCTTTGATCAACTTTAGACAAATATATTCAAAAAGATGGTTGAAAAAGATGTTTTTCTAGGAAAATACAAATCACCCAACTTGATGATGAAAATATAAAATGTAAACATACTGATTTTCTTGGAAGAAAAAGAGGAAGTTAAGAGTGACCCACTAAGAAATATCAAGCCCAGACATCTTCACAGATGGTATCATTCAAACCTCCAAAGAACAAATAATCTCAATGCTATTTCAACTGTTTCAATGCATAAAGAAGGAAAGCTTCCAAATAGTTTCCATGATGCCAGAAAGCAATTATTCCAAAATGTGATAAATGCAGTACAGAAAAAGAAAATTATTAATGTAATTTGTGAATATCAGTGCAAAACCCTAAAGAAATTAGGTAATCACATCTATTAATAATTTAAAATAATATATACTAAATAAAGGTTTTGTCAGGAATAAACTAATGGTTCAATATTAAGAAATATATCGTAGATTCTGGATAGTAGCCCTTTGTCAGATGGGTAGATTGCAAAAAGTTTTTCCCATTTTGTTGGTTGCCAGTTCACTCTAATGATTGCTTCTTTTGCTGTGCAGAGGCTCTTTAGTTTAATTAGATACCATTTGTCTATTTTAGCTTTTGTTACCAATACTTTTGGTGTTTTAGTCATAAAGTCCTTGCCTATGCCTATGTCCTGGATGGTATTGCCTAGGTTTTCTTCTAGAGTTTTTATGGTGTTAGGTCTTATGTTTAAATCTTTAATCCATCTGGAGTAAATTTTAGTGTAAGATGTAAGGAAGGGGTACAGTTTCAGCTTTGTGCACATGGCTGGCCATTTTTCCCAACACCATTTATTGAACAGGGAATCCTTTCCCCATTGCCTGTTTTTTGTCAGGTTTGTCAAAGATTAGATGGTTGTAGATGTGTGGCATTGCTTCTGAGACCTCTGTTATGTTCCATTGGTCTTTGCCTCTGTTTTGGTACCAGTGTCATGCTGTTTTGATTACTGTAGACTTGTAGTGTAGTTTGAAGTCAGGTAGCATGATGCCTCTGGCTTTGTTCTTTTTGCTTAGGATTGTCTTGGGTTTGCGGGCTCTCTTTTGGTTCCATATGAAGTTTAAGGTGATTTTTTTGCAGTTCTGTGCAGAAGGTTGATGGTAGCCTGATGGGGATAGCGTTGAATCTGTAAATTCCTTTCGGGAGCATGGTCATGTTCACAATATTGATTCTTCCTAGTCATGAACATGGGATGTTTTTCCATCTGTTTGTGTCCTCTCTTATTTCCTTGAGCAGTGGTTTGTAGTTCTCCTTGAAGAGGTCTTTTACATCCTTTGTTAGTTGTATTCCTAGGTATTTTATTCTCTTTGTAGCATTTGTGAATGGGAGTTTGCTCATGATTTGGCTCTCTGTTATTGCTGTATAGGAATGCTTGTGATTTCTGCACATTGATTTTGTATCCTGAGACTTTGCTGAAGTTGCTTATCAGCTTAAGGAGGTTTTGGGCTGAGACAATGCGGTCTTCTGAATATACAATCATGTCATCTCCAAATAGAGACAATTTGACTTCCTCTTTTCCTAACTGAATACGCTTTATGTAGAATCTACAAAGAATTAAAGCAGATTTACAAGAAAAAACACACAACCCAATCAAAAAGTCGGCAAAGGCTATGAACAGACACTTTTCAAAAGAAGACATTTATAAGGCCAACAAACATAAGAAAAAGTGCTCATCATCACTGGTCATTAGAGAAATGCAAATCAAAACCACATTGAGGTACCATCTTATGCCAGTTAGAATGGCGTTCATTAAAAAATCTGGAAACAACAGATGCTGGAGAGGATGTGGAGAAAAAGGAATCCTTTTACACTGTTGGTGGGAATGTAAATTAGTTCAACCATTGTGGAAGACAGTGTGGCAATTCCTCAAGGATTTAGAAATAGAAATTTCATTTAACCCAGCAATCTCATTACTGGGTATATACCCAAAGGGTTATAAATCATTCTGTTATAAAGACACATGCACACATATGTTCGTTGAGGTGCTGTTTACAATAGCAAAGATCTAGAACCTACCCAAATGTCCATCAATGATAGACTGCACAGGGAAAATGTGGCACATATACACCATGGAATATTATGCATAAAAAATGATGAGTTCATGTCCTTTGTAGGGACATGGATGAATCTGGAAACCATCGTTCTCAGCAAACTGACACAAGAACAGAAAACCAAACACTGCATGTTCTCACTCATAGGCGGGTATAGAACAATTAGAACATGTGGACACAGGGATGGGAGCATCACACACTGTGGTCAGTGGGTGGGGGTCCAGCAGAGGGACTCTGGGGGGTGGGGAGGGTGAGGAGGGATAATGAAGGGAGAAATACCAGATATAGGTGATGGGGGGATGAAGGCAGCAAACCACCTTGCCACATATGTATGTACCTATGCAACTATCCTGCATGATCTGTACATGTACCCCAGAACTTAAAATACAATAAAAAATGTTCATCTTGAATTAATCACTCATTATATTGCTATAAAGTAGACATTAAAATTGCTCAGCTAATGACAGTATCACCAGTAAGCTATAATTACTGTAACCAGGATGCAATCTAATGTTTTTAATCTGTCAGATGAAAAATTTATACCTATAAATATAAAAAGAAAGAGAGAAAGAGGTGGAGATGGGACAGGGAGAAGAAAACACATATTGCTCTCACATTTATACAAATTTAAAAGTAATTTCCTTTACTTTAGAGGCCGCAGAAAATTGTGTACACCTATCATCCTAATATGTAATTTAGATGTCATAGACATAGACCTAGAATAAAATAAAACAATTTGAAATCCCTGATTTACATTTCCATGTTTGAAAAAAGTAGATTTTTTTCATGCATCTTTTAAGGAACATAAAAAGAAAGATATTTTGGCAATATTACTCTTGATAAATGCTAAGACATACCTGCCAACTTATTTTTGACATATTCTTTAGAAGTTCATAAAATTAATAGGGTGTTTCTCCAGATTTCATTGTAGAATACTATTCTAAACACACACACATACACACACACACACACACACACACACACCATCAATGTAGCTTTCCTCTGCTCTTTCATCTACATGTCAAACATAATTTATCAAAAGACATAATACAAACTACTATAAAGATGGCACAATTTAGAAACTAGTCACAAATAATGTCAACATACTGATTGCCTTTGATGTTTTAAACGAGAAAGAATAGCTCAGTTGTTTCTATTTTAATCTTCCACTAATCTATTTTAATACAATTTTGAATTGGCAGAAGAATGAAATCTTCAGAGTACAAATATTTTGTAATAGATAAATGCATATTTATAGGAGCAAAATAACCAAATTTCTAGTAGCTGAAGCTGGCAGGGAACCAAATCTCATAAGGCTTAATATGCTTTAGGTTTGTTATAAGGTGGATGTGAAAGAGTGGGTAGAAATATTTTGTTTTTCAAATAATTCTCCCCATGAAAATTCTGTGTACCTAAGCTTCATGATTCAAAATTGACACAGTTATAAAATATCTCTGTTTAAAGAAGCAGGAGAGCTACCACATTGTAGATTGTCTGAATATATTCAAAGTTTATGGAGTAATAGCAATACATTGGACTATGAAATAGTTGTCAACTGCACACTGAAGAGAGAAAAAAACCTTTCAGTATTATCTGCCTATCACCTACACCAAAATCACTTCTGTTCCAAAGTACAACCAACTGTGAAATGGAACCCAACATCTTATGTAACCTGGATTTTGAGAATCAGTACCCTGTGAGTTGCAGTTTTCTGATCTCTTAAGTTATTCTAATGACTAACATTTTATGTATATTTTTGTATCGTGATATTCTAAACACATGTGAATAGCTCCTGTACATATCCAACAAGATATCTAGTTGGTTTCATAAAGATGAAGCTTCAACAAACAGGACAATAGGACAGAAACCCTGGATTGCAGACCACAGGAATTTTTAAGATTCCATTGAGCAATAAAGTGTTAAAAATCCATTTTATTGATGGTCTTTTACCAACACATTAACTACTGTTTTCTAAAGCTTGGCATGCAAAAAAATAATACAACTAAACTTTTCTCTGCATTCAGGGGTTCCATAATCACTTGCTCAATTCCCATTTTTGACTGACAGGAGTACTCAAGCTAAATTAGCATTAGCATTCTTAGGTTTTGTATGTGTGGAACTGCACTGTCTTCTCTGGATGGAATTATGATATGGTCATTGGATGTGACAGCCCATTTCTCTTCGTAGCATTTGACATATTTCACTCTAGCTTTCTTCTCTGATTCTAGTGAATAAGGGTTTTCTTAATTGCAGGTAAGGAGAATCAATAGCACTTTTTTTTTTTCAGTGACTTTGTGCTAATAAACTGCTCAACAACCATTAGGATAGCTGTTACTTTGGAGAATTATAAAAGACAATGGGATAAATCATTGGAGCTCAATAACCAATCTATTATTAACCAGAAATGTAACAACCACTTTTTAATGATAAATGATATTTATCATTAAAAAGATTACTATTTAAAGGAAGAAATACAGTATTGGTTTTCTTAAATTTCTTAAAATGTAATAAAAATCCTTTAAATTACTAAGACATCAAAAAAAAATCCACAAGAAGGCTGAGGGAAGACATGATAACACGATGGATATAAAAGCTAAATTAAATGAGCCATTAACTACAGGTTTAATTTATTTCAAAAAACACAATGCCAGAGGTTAGCATGCTATGGTAATGTGAAAAACATCAGATAATATGTGAGTTAGCTATCAAAAAGAGGATAACGTCAATTATTTCTAACACCACTTGGTTCTTAAAATTATCTTTATAAAAAATTGTTTACTCAGTCTGCTGACACCAATTGGACACTTATTTCCTAGGCACGGGACAAGGCAAAGAAGTCACAAAAGTGAATTCTTACCTTTGAATAGAATCTGATGGAAAGGGAGAGGCTGTTACATAAACAGAAATACCAAAAGCAGTATGTAACCATCTAAACATTTGTATGAAGTGATATGGGGATAACAGAGAAGGAAATAACTGAGAAGTGGATAAGAGTGTATCAGAGGGGCAATAAGTAAGGCTGTGTATGTCTGTATCAACAATTTGAGTGACGATGGACTATAAAATCCTACTGAAGTTCTGACAATACTTTCTCTCCCTATCCCAAATATCCTCAACATGCATGTAGTATCCCTCACAGGGTGCTGGACCAAGAGAGTCTTTCAAGTAGGCCATGATTTTAAAGCCAAAGAAACATATCTTGCCTTTGGTACTGTAAATGAATAATAACTGCTTACAATTATTCCCCATTTTTAATCAATTTACTATTAGTGATGCCTGAAATTAATTGTTCATTTTAATTTACTCACTTTTACCAAAATAATTTATCACTAGTATCTGATAAAGATGTTTGTATTTCTGAAAGCTGTCATGTTAGTGTCATTGTGTGTATTGCATATTTTCAAACAAGAGTATTTTTGCTTTGTCATTTCTTGATAATCAAACTCTAAAAGACATATGCTTTATGGCTGAAATATTATGCAGGAAGTCATTCCATTTATTAAATGGCGCAAATATCATTCATTCAGTCATTCAACTCATTTGAAAAACACACAGGGTCTTATTTTTGTACTGTATATGAAATTGGCCAAAGAGTGAAACTGTGAGCTAATTGAGAAACAACATATTTCATCTAGACAGAATTTTATACACCACTTTAGCCTAAAAGGAGTATGGTAACAAGCATCAGATTTGTATGTCTAATGACAAGATTTTACACATATATTTATAGATCAGGAAGTTAAGACAAAGGAGCTTATTGACAACTGGAAGAAGTATATAATCAAATTTCACATTTTTCCTTCAGGAATATTTCTTTCATCGATCTGTATATGTCTTTTTATCCAACTATTTGTGCTACTTTAATAGATCATAAATAGTAAACAAACCTTGTATTTTATTACCTCAATAACCTATTTCAAAACATCCATTTGTTAGACATTATCTCTGAACATCTGATGAATTAAAGTTTATAACAGGATTTCTTTCACACTAGAGAAAGAGAAGTGGATCTATAAATATCATGACAGTAAAGGCAGAAATTTTTGAAAATAAACAATTGGAGTTCTAGGGTTCTATAGAATTAATTCCAGGGACGATATAAAATAGGGACCAATCTATCCTGTCAGAGAACCTCACACCTCACTCTTAAGACAACAATCTCCCACAGATTTTATACCTTTAGCTTCTATATTGATTTAATATGAAGAAAAATTTTATATGTTTAGCAAAATGTTTGAAAATCACTGGATAATGGATTCATTAATAATGACAGCATGAAAGAAAAATCTATTGGCTATATAAAATAAATTTGGAGGAGCCGGGAGGGGTGGTACACTGGTTAGTTAGGCAATAAAGCAATGCCATTTTCAATCAGAATATTTCCATAAACTGCTGCATTTATGTTTGGTGATACAGGTTGAGATATGATTCTTTGTTTCTCCAGGTACTATCATCATCTTCTCAGTAGCCTATGGTGCCCCTGTCACTGGTAAACTTGCATCTTTTCCCATGAAAAATAACAATGTAACCTCTTCACATTAGATGGAAAAGCCTAGTATCAGTATCTATGTATCAATGGATGCTATACCCTTCCTAACACCTGGAAGACTATAAAAGGCAATAGGGTTTTGTTACTATAAATGGGCTTTTGCTTGTGACTGCAAAGTCCAGTGGGGAAATGTCAGAAGAAATCAACGCCTTGACACATGATCTGCATGAGTTATCCTTCCATAAAGGATGTCTGTTTTGAAGAAATTTTGTTATTATTCCAGATGGCAGTACTGTCATCTTGGCCACACCACATGTAGCACATTCAAGAATCATTCACTGTGTCTGGTGGCCTGGAAATGATTCTGCTATTGAAAAGACTGTAACGAAGTGTCAGCATATGCCAAGCTATTCAGTACTGTCCTCCAAAAGAACTTCTTTTCCCATGGGAAGTGACTAAGGAGTTTTGGTCAACAATCCAAATTTCTTTTACCAGACTTTTTAAAAGGACAACCTTCAATGTGTTGATCTTATTCTTTGGCTCAGAGTGAACCCAGGTTTATGTCAACTTACAGCTATGCCTGCTACTGTAAAACACTGCTAGTCAGGTACTTCAGTTGAATTTAAATGATTTATGGATAGAAACATTATGTAACTGTTCAATATTATTCATCTCATTAATGGAAGCACCTTAAAGCTTGTCTATTCTGTTTCTAAATAGAAATAAAACAATATTTATTAGTCTTAATTGTAACCATCTAACGTGGGTTATTTAATCATTGGAACTGAATGACTGAGACTTTTGCTAAGCCTATGGAGCTGAGAGAAGATGAGTCCTTTTTACTATAATTGAGGTCATAGAATTTAGTTACATAACATCCAGAGTAGGATGATCTCAGGGCACCATAACTACATTGACTGACTTCAATGATGTTCCTTCCATATGACCTAACAATAATAGCAAAACTATTAGAAACATCCACTCTAAAATCCTTTGACATTCGATTTTCAGCTATACTTTCTGACATGTCCTCAAAACCATAAAATGAAGATATATTTCTCATAGCACAGTTAAAATGCTGAAAGTGAAGACACTCCCTAATTCTACATAGAGAAATCTTCGTAAATATGTGCCTACCCTATTGGTTAAAAGCTGATGTGGAATTTGGAATGAGGGTTACAGAGTATTTGAAGAGTAGGTGAGCAGCCTGCTGTGATTTAATCTTGATTGGAACATTTTCTTTGTCATTTACTGAGATCCACTTTTATCAGTCTAGTTGCCTGAATTTATAAACTAGGGGAACAGGTTAAGAATTTTCACAGGCTACTGGAGAAGACAATGGTGTGAATAAGTGATTATTTCAAAACGTCATAGGGACTGTAATGAAAGGTGGTAGGTACAGTATAGAGAGGAAAACAAAGAGGACAGTGCAAAATCATATTTAAGAGGGTGGAGTTTAAAAGGCAATTGTCTCACTGAGGACAATGATATGTATGAAGGAAAAATATAGAAGTGTACACGTTGGCATAGTTAAGTGTAAAATATAAAAGCGTAAATCAAAAGACAAATGAAAATTCAGTCTTTTTTCATAAGACAGAAAAACTCTAAAGTTCTGCACAACACATAACTCCAAGACAGTTTCTCAGATTTACTATTTTAAGCTCAAAGACTTAGAAAGTTACTTAGCATTAATCACTTGATAGACTAAATGGGTAAGTGCCAACAGAAGTGCTAGTGGAAGATAATTACTGGTAAATAACGAATGGAGATTTCTAAAAGTTGTTGTGCATTTATCAATCCGTCTCAAGTGCCAGGAGTCTGCAGCTGTCAATGATTTTCTACTAGAGCAGTATTTAGAGCACTGAGTTTTCAGGATTTAAAGAAAACAAATGAAGGACTTACTTACTTGCAGTTACATCTAAATAATTACATTTTAGGATATCTAAAACTGCATTAGAACATTTAGTTATAAAAAATGTATGCACAACAACCTAAATTTATGCTGATTAAGACATTTTCTAAGGGATAGTTTATCAAGCTGCAAAGTACCAGAAAACTGTTCACTTTCCATTTGACAAAGTGAATAGGAGAACATGCTAGGAGTTATAGTTGGTGATGGCACAGGAAACTCTAGAAAGATTAAAGTGCTTTACAAACAGTGATACATTTATATTGTTTTTATTTTGGATTTCCAAAGCAGCACAGGAACATGCTGACTAGATTAAGTTTAAAAATCAGAACACAAACAACTATTTAAAGCCAAATACAAGAACAAATTTTCACTTTGTAAAAAAAAAAAAAATTACATCCAAGTGAATGTTAGAGAAATATACATCATATATACATCATGAATTTAGAATTTTTATATTATATTAAACCCTTAATTAATTTCACTCATAATTATCTTAAGTTTGTCAATTAATTTGCATGAAACACCCTTGATTTGGGGAGTAGCAAAATATGACGTAAATATACTATGTAATTAGAAGGAAAATTACAGATAATAGTTTTATTAATATTGAGGCAATTGTCCCAAAATGTTAGAAAACTCCTGAAATGCTTGTTGAGAGAAGTTTTAAATATCTGGGTTACACTTTGAGTCATTAAAAATTTTATCCATGGCCTGTAGGACAATTCTGCCAGGACTTCATATTTTCAGCATTTATTGAGCACCCATTATAGACCAGGTGTTAGGTGAGACCGTGGAGATACATGGGTAAATGAGACAGAAAAATTCTGGGGTCTTGTAGTGGGAGCCAAACAATAAGGAAGTACGCACGTGAGCAACAAAGATAATTATAGAAAGCGATAAGAGATAGGAAGTGAATAAAAAGGATGATCCAGAGAGTAACCACAGTGGCCTTTTGCAATATTGCAATGAACTGGGAAGGTAAAACTTGAGCTGAAATGTGAACAACAGTAACAAGAATGTACAGTATTCTGATTAGGTGTTTCTTATTTAACAAGAATCTGCTTTCATTTCCTCCTTCACCACACATTTATTGAGCATCTATTTTGTGTAGCCCAGGGAAGGGTTAGGTGTCAGAAATGTAGTAGTAATTAAGCCAGACCGGTCCCTGCCATTACCATGCCTATAGCTTAAAAAGGAAGACAACATTTAAATAAGCAAAGACAATAAAGATGTTGATTATTAAAATCAAGATCATAGTAGGCACTATGACAGCTATGATTGATCTAGTCTAGTGGTCAATGAGGACTATATGAGAAAAAGAACATGAGAAAAACATGGTTGCTTTAGTAGATAGAATTCTCAGATGGCCCCAAGATTTCCTTCACACTGGTGTGTGTGCCCTGCATAATTCACCAAACTGAGTGTTTGATAGATTTTACTCTTATGATTAGGTTATATGACATGGTGCAGGTGATGTTTCAATAGGGAGAGTAAGGATGAGCCTGGCATAATGTGATGACTCTTTAAAAGTCCCTTCTCTGTCTGAGTTATGACCTACAGAACTGCGAGCTGATAAGCAGTTATTTTTTTAAGTTGTTATATTTGTGATAATTTACCAGCAATGGAAAACTAATATAGATATAGATAGTAATAATAAATCCTGCTCAATTAAAGTTGGTAGAGTCATAATTTAATAATCTAAACTTTGGCTTAAAATGTATAGGAATAATGAGTAAGGAAAGATTGATTTACTTATACTTAAAATGCTTGGTACTGTCGTACATTTATGACTTTATTTAAACTTAACATATTACATCATCTCCTTAAGTGTCTTTATGCCTCATCTACTCCCTGCCCCACACATCTTTCTAGACTATTAGCTCTTTAAAGAAGTTAGTGCACTTAGCACATTTTCTGATATACATAAAGCATAACAAAATGTTATTACTCTTTCCCACTGCTTTTTATTTGATAAATACTTAATATTGATAACTGCCTTCCAGGTATCATATAAGGTTCAGGAGAAACAGCAGTCATAACAGAAATGAAATCAAGTCCTTACCTTCATGGAGATTACATACTTGTTGACAGAATGAATAGGATAAATAAACTAATCACCTTTCCTCTCACTTTCAACTCCTACCTTAGTCTTTAACCACAACTTTCAGAAGTTAACATTTCATAGATGTTTCAAGAGAAAAGGTGAGACATGCTGACAGTTTATAGCTGATCTCCCAGGTTTTGTACACTCTTACTCTCTTTATAGGCAATGTTTACTTTGAAATGCCATCAAATCTATCATTGTAATAGCAAAACTCTGCCTTTTTCCTGGCTTCCAAGCACTTTCACAAATCATAGTCTAACCTACAATCCAAGCTCTGAGTACAAAGTAGGAAATAAAGTTAAATCACTTTTAAAATTCTATACATAGACCAACATCTCGAGTAAGCAAAGCATTTTAAAAATTGATGTTAATATAAAGAAAGCTGACCAGTGCTGGCCCTCGTCAAAATTTTTAGGTGGACATAATGTTTACTTGTCATCTCTTATGTTCTCTTCAACTCTATAGAATTTTTCAGTGTAAATCATAATGTTGAATTCTGAGTTTTGCCACTTGTTAACTCTGTAATCTTTGATTAAAAATTAACTTCTCTGGGCCTTTGTCCAGAAAAAAGGGCGATTATTTGGTTTGTAAGAAGTATTGCATAAAATGATATTTGTGAATTACTAAATATGATTATTACTCCATTCTTAATCTTGCCAGTGGTTCTCAGCTGGAGGCAGTTTTGCCCTCCCATTATTTGCTAAAATAGAAAAATATTTTTGATAGTGATGACTATAGGAGTGCTAATGGCATCTACTGGGTGGAAGCCAGAAATGCTACTAAAGAGTCTGCAATGCACAGAACAGATGCCCACAATCACAAACTTTCTGTCAAGTGTCAAGCCTGAGAAACACTACTCTAGGCAGGCATGTTGCTGTTATCTGAAGAAATTTCAGTTGTGGATCTCTGGATTCTCGCTGTTCCTTAGGAAACCCTTTATTCTCCTTGTTAAGATATCTACTCCTCAATCAAGGTGTCATTCAAACTTATTTGTGTATGGTTGTCTCCTAGAATTGCCTGAATTTTTACAAGGTGAATCTGGAAATACAATCAAAGAAAATAAATCTGAGGATATGATTTTCATAAATCATAGTCTAACAACTTTCTATAAGAAAACAAGGAAGAAGGGGAGACTCATTTTGGATCTTTTTGTTAATTCTTTAAAATAACAGAATAAGATGAGACCTCAAAGATATTCTGGGCTGAATTCTAGAACATAGCCATAAAGCAAATATTTCAGTAAAGTGAATTACATGATTTTTTTGGTTTCCCAGTGAATATAAAAGTTATATTTATACTATAATCTATCAAATGCACAATAGCATTATGTCTAAAAATGTACATACCTTAATTAAAAAATAGGTTATTGCTAAAAATTGTGAATGACCACCTGAGCCTTCAGCCAGTCATAATATTTTCGCTGGTACAGGATTTTACCTTGATATTGATGGCTGCTGACTGATCAGAGCTCTGGTTGTTGAAGGATGGGGTGGGTGTGGCAATTTCTTAAAATAAGAAAAAAAAATGCAGTTTGCCATATTGATTGATTTTTTTTTTCCATTGAAGATTTCTCTGCAGAAAGTGATGCTGTTTGATATCATTTTACCCATAGTAGAATTTTCAAAATTGGAGTTAGTCCTCTCGAAATCGTTCACTGCTTTATCAAATCAGTTTATGTAACATGTGAAATCCTTTGTGGACATTTCAACAATGTTCAAAGCATCTTTACCAAGAATAGATTCCATCTCAGGAAACCTTGAGGTGGTTCCTGCAATTCAGTCACTTCTTCAGGCTCCACTTCCAATTCTAATTATCTTGCAGTTTCCACCACATCTGCAGTTACTTTCTCTACTGAAAACTTGAACCCTTAAAAGTCATCTATGATGGTTGAAATCAACTTTCAAATTTCTGCTCATGTTGATATTTTGACCTCCCCCCAATCAATCATGAATGTTCTGAATGGCATCCAGAATGGTGAATCCCTTTGACAAGGTTTGGTTCCGGTCCATCAGAGAAATCACTGCCTATGGCAGCTTTAGCCTTAGGAAATGAATTTCTTAAATAATAAAACTGAAAGTTAAAATCGCTACTCAGTTCTTCAGAATGAATGTTGTGTTACTAGGCATGAAAACAACGTAAGTCTCCTCATACATCTCCATCAGAGGTCTAGGTTGACCAGGATGCACTGGCAATTAGTAGACATAATTTGAAAGGAATTTTGTTTTCTGAACACTAGGTCTCCAAAAGTAGGCTTAAGATATTCAGTCAACCATGCTATAAACAGTTGTGCTGTCATCTAGGCTTTGTTTTTCCATTTATAGAACACAGGCATAATAGATTTAGCATAACTTGTAAGGGATCTAGGATTTTCAGAATGGCAAATGAGTACTGGCTTCAGCTGAACGTCACCAGCTTCATTAGCCCATAACAAGAAAGTCAGCCTCTTCTTTGAAGGTTTGAAGCCAGGTTTTGACTTATATACGGCTTCCATAGTCCTAGGTAGCATGACTGTCCAATATAAGGCTGTTTTGTCTACGCTGGAAATCTGTTGGTGGGTATTGCCACCTTCATCATTGATGTTAGCTCTATCTCCTGGATAACATTCTGCAGCTTCTACATGAGAACTTCCTGCTTCACCTTACACTTTTATGTTATGAAGATGACTTCTTTCTGTAAATCTCATGCACCAACCTCTGCTAGCTTCCAACTTTTTTTTTCCAGTTTCCTTACCTCTCTCATTTTTATAGAATTGAAGAGTGAGGGCCCTGCTCTGCATTAGGCTTTGGCTTAAAGAAATGCTGTGGCTGCTTTGATCTTCTATCCAGACCACTCAAACTTTCTCCATATCAGCAACATGGCACTTCTGCTTTTATATCATCCATGGGTTCACTGGAGTAACACTTTTAATTTCCTTTAAGAACACACCCTGTGCATTCACAACTTTGCTAACTGGTGCAAGAGGCCTGGATTTCAGCCTGTTTTGGCTTTCAACACTCTGTCCTCACCAAGCTTAATTATTTCTAGCCTTTTATTAAAAGTGAAAGATGTGTGACTCTTCCTCTCACTTGAACACCTAAAGGTCATAGTAGGATTGTTAATTAGCCCAATTTCAACATTGTTTTGTCTCATGACATAGGAAGGCCTGAGGAGTGGGAGAGGAATAGAACGATCCATTGCAGGTGCAGTCAGAACACATACACACGTACTGATTTAGTTTGCTATTATATGGGCGTGATTAATGGCACTCCAAAACAATTATAACAATAATATCAAATATCACTGATCGTAGATAACTATAACGTATATAAATAATCGTAATGAAAATGTTTGAAATATTCTGAGAATTACCAAAATATAACACAGAGACATGAAGTAAGCACATGTTCTTTGTTAGAAGGTACTGAAAGACTTGCTCACTGCAGGGTGGCCAAAAGACTTCCATTTTTTTAAAAAAATTCAGTATCTGTGAAGTGCCATAAAGAAAAATGCTTAAAGGTATCCCTGCAGTGGTGAGAAGTTAACAACATCCGTACATAATACCAACTGTCTACAAGATGTTGAAGAAAAATGCTGACATTTTTTATAACTTCTCTAATGCATCAGGCAAGATATTCACAGGAGAGAAGCTTTTGCTTTATAACAGCGAGGTCCTTTTACTTAAACCCCAGTGGAAAAACCTTCATTGTAATCTAATGGTACAGCCTTCATTAAGACAATTCATAGTTTGATTATAAGTGATTGTATTTATCAATAATGATTTCAGTACCGTCTTCTGGAAAAAAAATGTTGAAAAATACAATACAAACACACACAACTTTACTTGTATTTTTGACCCTATTATGCTTTCCAAAGATGCAATTGCCCTTAGATAGATAATTAAACTCCAGGCTTTCAGTATACTGTTTACCTTTAGGTACATTGCTTACTAAGAATGAAAAGACCAAACACAATGGTAAGGGGCAAAGGGACTGCAAAGGGAGGTGGGGTTTTAGTGAATAATGGCCTGATATAAGACAGTGGATGCAGAAATTCAGAGGGCGAGAAAGACATGAATGAAAATATGATAATAGAAAAATAAGTCATGTAAATATTTGGTGAATAAAGTGAAGAACAAGGAAGAATCAAATCTATTGCTAGTTCTTGAAACTGGGTCTCTCTATAGACCTAACTGTCATAAAAATAAACTAGTAACACAGGAGTAGAGATGCAGAGAATGAACAAAGAATCAGTGGAAAAAAAATTCAACTTGGAGGAAAGACTCCTCCGCTCTTTACAGTAACAGTTTTAAATTATCTTTTTTGCACTAGGCTTTTCCTAGTAACTGTAAATATATTTCAAATGGAAAAAGTTTGAAATATCATGTGACATGATGCAACCTTAAAACAGACTATTAAGGTTACACAGTGAGTGAAAACAATCAGTTTACCTTTTCAATAATTAAAATTAGAAAGAAAATTATTAATGTTATATACAGCTTATACTCCATTGACCTCGGTGATGGTATGTATTTCTAATCAGGAAATTCACTTCAGGATAAAATTTATTCATATAATACTTACTAAGTAATCAGTTCTTAAGACAAAAAAAGGTGTGTGCTAATTTTAATAAAAATCCTATAAATAAAAAATGGTTATTTTTCTATTTCTATTAACTTATTAATTTCCATTGACCTATATTTCCAAGGCCGTTACATTAGTTTAGGAATATGGATTTTGTTTTATTGCTGGAAAATAGAATTACAATGTTAGCAATAGATTTTGAATGACTAGAATTAAGTAAGCCATGTCATACGCAGAATTATAAAGAAACAAAGGGAACATGGGAAAACATGGTCACCTAAAGTGACTGACTCTATTGGTAGACAATATACATGCATATGGCATATATAAATAATATAAATAATAAAAATAGTAATATTTAATTACCATTCATTTATCTGACATGCAGGGCTGTTCTCCTTTATGGTAAGGACAGGGACCATATACATCCTTCTCTCCTCTATACTGTGGTTTCAGGGAATTGCTTAATCTCTAAAGTGACATACAGAGGTAGAAACTTAATTGACAAGTAGGACACAGCTCATTAAGTCAGTCATCTTTACACTACAGTGAATAGGACATTCATTTGTCATTCTGTCACTAAGTAGCTATAAGAAGTAGTTTCAAAATGCTAGATTTGGCACATCCAAAAGGCTTACAATTAATTCTGTATGGTTATAGTTTCAAAATGGCTTTTTATAAAGAATAGCTTCAAAGTGGGAATAACAGACATGCCAGAACTTTTATTGAATAAAACTAGTTTTGTGACTATAATTTGAATTTTTATCTTTTAAGCCAGATATAGAAAACACAAAATATTATTTGCTTTCCAAATGGGTATTTGAAGTAGGAGCTAAGCAGAATACTCAATTTCATTACAGCAAAGAGAATGTCAAAAATAAGATATTGTTCCATAAACTATAAACTTTCAATCTTCATTTTAAATTTTTTCCCAACTTTTTAAAGATAATATTTATTATTTACATTAACAATACATTTTTATTTAGATAAATTTTGAAAATATCTGTACCTTATTTAGGAAATACAAGTATATTATCCTGCACTTATTCATAAAAGTTTACTATGTGTAATTTAAAAAATATATATAAATTTACTTTTTCTGAATTTCATGTTGTCTTGTTTTTTTTAGATTCTAATTTAGTGTAAAGTATCCTTAAAACACAGACACACACATGTACATCTTCACTCGCACAAACATACATCACAACTTCTCTCCAGAAATTGCAATGTTCTAAACATGTACAATTAAATTTGCTGTTCTCACTGTGGTATAAGAATATCACTCTATGTTCCTCAAGCACAGATAAGCAAAAATTTTGATGGCTTTCTCAGTAAATGTCTCTGCCCCTGGAGTGATCTTTTTAGCACAGAATTCAGAGAAGGGAAAAAGAAGACAAATATATGATTTCTCCTAAATGTAAAGAAGTAGTAATAAGTCTTCTACTGGATTAAATGTCTTATTCAGCACGAGGGAAATACAGCACATTAACTCAAACATTTTGTGTGATTTTAATGATCACACATATTACTAGTTGTATACTCTCAAATCTGAGTTTTTGCAAATGGCTACTCAAAATAAAGTCTACAGCCTAGATCACCTCTTGTAATTAGGGATGATAAAGTGAAGCCACATGATGAGCTAAGAAAGAACAAAATAATTTTGGTTCTCTGACAGTATGGAGTTATTGCACCACAGATCTGTTCACAGTTCTAGATTTTTTTTTTTTAATTTCAAATTGATTTTAGTTACAAGGGTACGTGTGCAGGTTTGTTACATGGGAATATTGCATGATGCTAAGGTTTGGGGCACAGATCCCATCACCCAAGTAGCAAGCATGGTACTCAATCAAACATGGTACTTTTTCAACCCTTTCTCTCAAGCCTCCTTCCCACCTCTAGTAGTCCACATTGTCTATTGTCCCATGTTTGTGTACATGTGTACTCAATGTTTAGCTCCCACTTATAAGTAAGAGCATGTGGTATTTGGTTTTCTGTTCCAAATTCACTGTTAATTCACTGGACTTACAAGCTGTTTAAGCCACAATTGATAGGTAAGAGTTAAATGTGCTCAAATATAATTTTAACTAATTTAATAAAATGTTACAATTGCAATGTATAAATTATAGTAGTATGAAATAGCTACTTTGAGTCAGGGTAGGCTCTGGCAAATAAAGGAAATCATGTCTTTTTATTTCATAGAGTCAAAATGCTGGTGAGATAAAATGTCATTTCAAATAAGCATGATAGAAATAAATAATAGGAACACCATTTTAATGGAATGACAACAAGGATTTAAATTTTCTATAAGACTGGAGAAAGTCAGTGTAAAAGATAAAAGAGTAAATAATTTTCAGACAAAAGGAATACCTCTCATTAATCCACCCATTTAGTCAATAGAAATTTATCAAGTATTTATTGTGTGTTTATAACCATGTTAGAGTTTCAATTATTGTCTTAATCTATTTTTTAGTTGACATTCCTTTAATGATCCACTTTGATACTTCCTGAGTCATATATTCAATCATGTTACAGATAAGGAACCTGAAGGTTAGTGAGCTGAAACAACTTGTCCATAGTCACTCAGCTAAATGTGGATCACTAAGGCTTGAGTCATGGTCTGTATGATTCTAAAGTCTGTGCTATACGTCAAGAATTTGACCCTGCTTCTAAGGAGTTCACATCCTTGCAGAGGAGACCAAGAACATTATAAGAAAATGCAAACATTGGCATATTAAAGTTCAAAGGATTTACAGCAGAACAGAAAAAAATGATTATTCCTGGGTTCATGGGAGAAAGGCATAAGGGAGAATCACAAAACAATTACAGTGAAACTTTAAAGAACTGTAAGAATTCAGGCATCACATGGAAGAATGAAAGTTCCTAGCAGAAGAAAGAGTATGTGCAGAGGTAAAGAGGTGTGGAACAGTGTGGCTCTTCATACTATTCCAGTGTAGTTACAGCAAAGAATGTGCCACAAGGAACCATAGGAGAAATGACGCAGAAACCCAGGATATGGGGACTTCCAAGAAGGAGGGCATGGTTAATGGAATCTGTTGTCTAGGGGAGTTTAATAAAAATGAGGACAGTGAAATTATCATTCCATTTGACGATGAGGAAATTATATCAAGGAGCTTCAGAGTGGGGGCACTGAAGCAGAAATGGGTGAAAGTGGAGACATATTTTAAGACAACTGAAGTGAATGGAGTGAAGCACGTAATTTAAATTTGAAGAAAGGGTTCCCCTTCAGTGGGGAGTTGTTTATTTTAAGGTGGAAGACAGTTCAGCCTATCTGAGGAAAAGGAGCTAGTATGTAAGAAGATGCAGAAAGTTTAATAATTATTTAGTCTTCTAGAGGAGGCCAAAAGGGAAAAGAGGAGACAGCACAGACGGAAAGACCGGAACTAGCTAGAGCATGTATTCAGCTGAGAAAAAAAGGTAAAGATGAGGAATCCCTAGTAGAACAGAACATTTCAGGGATGGAAAGATACTTCTAGTTAGTATAAGTCAAGGCAAATAAATTGAAAACAAGGACAGATGTTTGGCTGTACAACTGCTCCAAGCAATTTAAAGATGGTTTTAAGAAATAAGTAAAAGAATTAGCAAGTAGGGTTGAGGTCCAAATAATATTGTAAATAAAATATTACATTATTTTATTATATTGTTAGGAAATTATTACTAATGTGGAATGTTAATGGACTGCAATAAAAATGAGTGCTTCATTTTTACTGTTGAGATAATGAGTAAAAAGATTTCATTTTTCCTGATCTTATCTCAAAAGAGTTATGTTCTGACTCCAGGCTTCTTCGTTCATGGCCCCTGTGTTGCCAAGCCAAAGACAGCAGCTGGAATCTCATAAAAGAGAAGATGCTAATTCTGTACTTTGAGCGGTGTAGGAAAACAAAGATATGAATCCTTTCAGCCTTGGGATGGGCAGGAAGATTTGGGGGGTTACCTCTATAATCATTTTGTATGTGATCCATAATATAAGCAAGTACTATGCAGTACTACCATGCAGGCGTTTTTGGGAAGTATAAGGTGATTATGGAAGACTGTTACTGTAAGTGGAGTAGGAGAAACTGAATTCACCCTAGAGCAGAGAAAGGTGCTTATCCAGTACTAAGGAGGAATACATGGAGATGAATAGTAGTACACATTTGGCATGGGACTAGAGCCTACGCCAGTTAAAGCATCACTAGTGGAGGAATAGGACCTCTTGGTTTATGGCTAACCCCTTTTCAGAATCTTGTATATCTTAGGGAGGGGGAAAGAACTCATAAATAAACATGAGATGAAATTTCCAGCAACCTCTGGTAAGTAGAAGTAGAACCAGATTTATCCACTTATTAACTATAAAGTAGGATATTTTTATCACCAAATGTTATGAACAAAATTCATATTCTTGTAGATATATATTCTTGTAGATCTACTATTGCTTTTATGATTTTTATAGACAAATCTCTCTCTTACACATCTCTAGCCTGCCTTAAATGCCACAAATATAGCTCCCTACACACAGAGAGAACACAATTGTTTGTCTCTTACCTGAGATTGTCTTTAATTGGCCTATCATTGTGCCTGCAATGAATATTTTAATAATGTTTTTAATGCAACTTAAATTTGTGACCAAAGGCCTGCTTCTTCCCCATTTGCACAGACCTAATTACTTTATACAATTACAATTCTTTACAAATTTCTCAGCAAAAGGACTCTAAATACTTAGGAATTGATTTCTCACAATCAAAAGGACCTCAGGATCCTTTCTGCGTTATTTTGCAAAGATAATACACATTTTTTGATTCAATCCTGTTTTGTGAATGACCATTGCAAAGTTTACCCACTTTTTCACATACTTTCTCTCTAGGCTGGAACTTAGGTGTTACCTTGGCTTCACTAGGTAATATGATGTACTCCTATGACCTATAATAACGGAAAGCATGAAATAAGAGTTTGGTCCTTGTTTTACCTGTACTGATTCACTACAGAGTTGAACAAGTGTTTTAAGTGCTATGCATCAAAACTTCTTTAATTTCTTCTAAAATTTAGATATACTAATGTTTGATGTGCCTCTTTTGCATGGTAAACATTACCTACATAATTATCTCTTAATTAAATTTTTGTGATTCTTAATATCTGGTTATATAGAAAAAGGAAAAACTATTAAAAGCTATGATATGTGTTATTAAAAACTAGATTATTCTAAAAATTCTGTAATTCCGGGTGAGAAATAACTACAATGAATTATAAACTGAACCCTCTCAATGATTTACTATGCATTTTAAGTGAGCTGTATTTGCCTTTGCTTCATTCCTTTGCTTAATAGAAATGTTTTTCTGGTGAGATAGAAATGGTTAAATTACCGTGCTATATTTATTTATTCTTATAACCATTAAGAGTAAAAAATATCATACTTTCTTGTAAGGAAGCATTTTTGAATTACTAAATGTTTATTTAAAGTATTTTGGCTGGTTTGTTAATATTTTAGGTCTAGCAGTAATCCACAAGTATATATTGAGGTTACCATCACATGACATTAAATGATCATGAAACCTGATTTGATATTAAGGATATTTTCTATTGAAACAATAGATTAATAAGCTACAAATTTAAAATATTTCAGCAACATTAAACTGGACTATCATTAAATTATCATGTCCACTGCCTCTACTCTCTCACTTTTTGACTTTCATGTGCATATGCACACACCTGTAGCAATGAAATGATTTTAATGCCTTCCTATTGGTGTCTAAAATAAAGCCATTATATGAAAAATTTTCAAAAGACAACTGACTGGCTTAAGTCTCTGGATATCCAGAAATTTATAGCTCAAATGGTATTTTGAACACATCCCAATCATCTGAAGGAAGTAAATTGCTCTTGGGTCATTGTGGGTCTCAATTCAACAGCTCTACATTTCAACCTTTTCGACTGGTCACTGATATCTGGAGCAGCTTGCTATACTGTAATAAAATAACTGACCTGTTTCTATCATTTGGGAATTCAGATTCACTTTTCTTGAAATTTCCTAAAAGTGGCTAGATCCCTAGAAGGGAAAATACTAAAATATATGGGCAGCAGATGAACTTGATAGTAGAGTACACAATCTGGGTTTGTAAAATACAACTAATGTCTGCGATCTTCCAAGTTTATGTATGAACACTGCAAATAAAACCATATTTATATCAATCAATCCTGTTTGTTTTCACTACCAAAATGAAATGTTTATCAGCATCTGTGAAAAATGTTTAACTATCACCAAGAAGTAAATATGTAACATTTGTTTTAAAAAAGTGGCTGAACATGGTGGCTCATGCCTGTAATCACAGTATTTTGGGAAGCTGAAGTGGGCCGATCACAAGGTAAAGATGGAGACCATCCTGGCCCAAATGGTGAAGCCCTGTCTCTACTAAAAACACAGAAATTAGCTGGGCATGGTGGCACATGCCTGTAGTCCTAGCTACTCGTGAGGCTGAGGCAGGAGAATCGCTTGAACTCGGGAGGCGGAGATTGCAGTGAGCCAATATCGTGCCACTGCACTCCAGCCTGGGCAACAGAGTGAGACTTTGTCTCACTCAAATAAAAATTAAGAAATTAAAAATGTTTTACAATAAAATACCTGAAATAAAGCATATTAGTATAAGAATATATGTTCAGGTGTGTAACAAAGAAGAAGTATAATATACAATATAAATTATGAAAATTTTTATTTTTATTTCAATGTATATATAAATAGCACCAATATGTAGTGTATGGATTTCCATATATATTGTATTTATCTATAAACATGTCAATATGTATTACTATAAAAATGAATGATTTCTTAGTGCTGACAAACTTTATAGATCTTTTAATAGTTTAATAGCCTTTAGTGAGTTTACAATTTGAATATTTGTATGAAATATAAAACATGCAGTTTTGAAAAACACACAATGTTCTGAGAACCATAAATATAACTGTTTTTCAAAGATTTTAATTTTTGGCCTATCATGTGATAGATTCTGTCTTCTCAAGTAGAAATCTATAAAATATACTATAATCTTTGTGTTAATTGCTTTGTTTTATTACTTCTTGCAATTAAATTTACTGTAATAACCCACAATAAAGTAGATCTCTGGAAATTTCAACCATTAAAAACCATAGCATAAAACAAGGAAAAAAGTACAAAGTATTGTAAAAAGTCTCGGTTCTTTACTCCATCGAAATAATCATCTAGCCTCATATTAGAAGCCAATCTTATATAATAAATAATAAATTAAGGTAGCAATTATAATGTGTTGGTAATATCAAAGTAAATAGAAGTGATTTTTAGACTACAATGAAGATTGCTTAATAAAGTAAGAGAAAGGAATGGAAGTTAAAAGTTGAAAAATGGTGGCGTTGAAGCAGTTAGCAGATGAGAGTGGTGGGAGTTTCTAGAAGCTGATAATGTGAGGAGGAGGCAGGTGACTATCAGACCAAAAAAAGCCACAACTGTTTAAATGATTAAAATTTTGTTATAGGACATGGTTTTCTCCATATTTTAGCCAAGCCAGGCCTTTTACCTGTCTTTGACAACTGCTTCTTACCAGTCCCTACCTCACTACATGGTCTCAAACTTCCTTCCTTAGAAATAAAGTGTATTCCAGGCAGAATTCTGCACCAATTGTAGTCTGGGCATGGTGCCTCACGCCTGTAATCCTAGCACTTTGGGAGGCCAAGGTGGCCAAATCACAAGGTCAGGAGTTTGAGTCCAGGCTGACTAACATGGTGAAATCCCATTTCTAGTGAAAACACAAACATTAGCCATGTGCGGTGGTGCATGCCTATAATCCCAGCTACTTAGGATGCTGAGGCAGGATAATTGCTTGAACCTAGGAGGCAGAGGTTGCAGTGAGCCCAGATCGTGCCACTGCACTCCAACCTGGGTGACAGAGTGAGACTTGAAAGAAAGAGAGAGAGAGAGAGAAGGGAGGAAGGGAGGGAGGGATGGAGGGAGGAAAAGAAAGAAAATACATTCCAGGCAGAATTCTGTAAAAATCCCCAAGTCAAAGAATAGATTCCATCATCTCACAGTTGAGAAACCAGCCTATGCAGATAAAGGCAGATATCAAGGAATAATGCATCTGCTGATGTATCCTATCTGACAAGTAAATTATAGTACTCAAGATTCTTTCAAGCTTGATATCTCATCCTAATATAAAATTAGAAACACCTCTTTTTCATCATCATCAATTGACATCACCCAGTTTCAGTTCAATGCTGGCATAAACGGCATGATGATGGTAGGTGGCATAGACAGGCATATAACCCTCTATACCCTGGAAAGCTAATGCAAGCATATTAGTTTATTAGAGGTCCTATAACAGAGTATATATACTGTGTGGCTTAGATGACAGAAACTTAATTCTCACAGTTTTGGAGGCTAAAAGTACATGATCAAGGTGTCAGGAGTTTGGGTGTTTGGTTACTTCTAAGACCTCTCTCTTTGGCTTGCAGATGGCCACTTTCTGTGTCCTTACACGAACTTTAACACAGCTACTCCCCTCGTGTCTCTATATGTGTCTAAATTTTCTCTTCTTATAAGGAGCACTGGACAGATTGGATTAGGCCTGCCTTAACTGTGCCATTTAAACTGTGTCTCCTCTTTAAAGGCCCTGTCTCCAAATAGAGTCATTCTGGTGTGACTCCAGATCCCAAGAGCCCTCTTCATTAAATTCTTAGGTGGTAATGATGTAGACTCACCAATCTAGTTACCCATTAACTTGGAAATGGGCACTGTTCCAGGTGTGGGCATGAGACCGATCAAAGCCACTCCAAAGCCTCCAATTTGTATTTTGCAAAATGGAGTTGAAGTTTTGGGGTCATGGAATTCTAATGCATGATGATCATTTGTTGCTTCCATTTTTCTCACCCCATAGAGAAAGCCTTTCTTTAGTAGGAGGGAATAAGGTAGACACACATATGGAATAGAAAAGAAGAAATGAAGAGAGAAACAGACATGTAGAGGAAGCAAGTCAGGAAGGGAAGGCAGTAGAGAAAGGAGAAATTGAAATCCTGATTTGTGTCTCCAGATTAAGTCAAGTCTAAAACTAGCTGAGTGCTGGTAAATAATTAGCAACTAGATCTCTCATGAAAAAAAAAAAAATCCTGACTGTGTGATTGTGTTCGTTGATTTCTGTGGTGTGAACACTTCCAAAAAGACTGATTTCAAGCTATTTATGTTACATCAATGACTGCGGAAATGGAAGAGATGCACAGTAACATACCATTATTTTCACCATTGAGACACAATATAGATGTAAATTACTTCAAGACAACAGACAATAGCAAAATCTAGTAAGGTAAGTATAAAGTGATGAGATTTGATTACTTATTACCATGTCCTTTGACTGTTGACATGGAAATAAGAAAATTCTTTATAAAGGCATACATCTATTATACATACACTGAATGCACATATGCACAGGAAGGTAATGGAGTCTACTGGATAAAACATCTATATCATTATTATATAAGTATTTTATATTTTAATTTCAAAAAAGAAAAAAATTGGAACATGATTTGTTCGTTTGCCACTTAACTGTTCTGTGTCATAAAACACAGATAACTTTGATTCCATTCCATAAAATAAACATTCCTTGGAAAATAACTCTATTTATGATACTAGGCTATGTATGAAATGGGATCTATGTCATTATAAAATTCATAGGAACAAATTCATCAGTACAGCTGCATATGTAAGAATATAGCTATATTAAAATTACAGAGATCTGAAGTAGAAGACATCTCTCTTTATGTTATTAAAATAGATTTTTGTTATCTTAAAGAAATTCAAATGTATTATGTGAAGGCACAAATGCAACTTAGGAATAGGGAATTGAAAAATTTTAAAGAGCAGGAAAGGAAGAGAAAGACAGCGATAGAGGGGCCAGGGAGATATAACTTGAGTCATGCAGCAGCTATTGAGGGCTTCATGGTGAACAGGTCCAAGAAGAAACTGCCACAGAGGTCTGCCATTCTGAGAGTATTTGTGAAAGACTGAGCCATGGGAAAATGCCAGGAGCAGAAGTGCTGGAGGTTGAGATTCTGCAGTTTGACCTGGTTGTGTCTACCTAATGCTTCAGCAAAAATTTAGGCAAGGCTCCAAGGGAAGCAGCAGCAGCAGCATAATTAGAAAAGGAAGAGGTTGTCTATTTGCAACACCTACAATGGCTAAAGTCTCAGCTGTCAGCCAAGCAAAAAGAATTTACATATGTTTAGCAAAATATTCCATTTCTTAAAATGGCCATGAATTGACTTGTGACATAAAAGGCAGGATAACAGTGAGAGAAAAATGGAAAAGTGGTATCTTTACATTTTAAATATTTAAAAGGATACCATTGGTGGAAGGTGGTATTGTGGCATAAAAAATGCTGGCTTTGGAGACAGATTGTCTGCTTAGGATTCAGGGCTCATCAATGGAAACGTGGGACTTTTTCCATGACTGAGGATCCTCTTTTGTAAATGGGATAGCCCCTACATCTTGGGTTACTGTATGAGTAAATACATGTAAGGTACACATTAAAAATTAGCTCTTTGTTTCAAGTATTTCTGTGTGGATAGCTGACTGAAATATTTAAACTGGAGTGTAATATAAACTTGAAGTATTAGTAAAGAACCATGTAACTTCATTTTCCTGGAAAAGTGAATTATAAATATGTGAGGTGGAGCGTGGGAATGCAGGTGGACTGGATAAAACAAAGGGAGAGAGAGAAGCACCAGAGTCCAAGAATGTAGGAATCTAAACCGGAGAGGAAGACCTGATAAGCAACTAAAACCAAGGTCTGAAGAGATCAGGCCATAAGCAAAGGGATATTACATAGCTATAAAAAAAATAATGTCCTTTGTAGTGGCATGAATGCAGCAGGAAACCATTATCCTAAGCAAATTAATGCAGGAATAGAAAACCAAAGACTTCATGTTCTCACTTATAAGAGGCAGCTAAACACTGGGTACACAGACATAAAGATGAGTACAGCAGATACTGGGGACTGCCAGAGGGAGGAGAGAGGAAGGGAGCCAAGGACTCAAAACCTACCTACTGGGTACAATATACTCAGTACCTGCATGGTGGGATTGTCTGTACTCCAGACCTCAGCATCACACAATATACCCATGTAACAAACCTACATATGTACCCCTAAACCTAAAGTAAAAGGTGAAATTATAAAAAGAAATGAAGATGAAAGCTAGACACATCACCCTAGAAAATGAAGGCCAAGTTGGAAAGGAGGGGGGCTATGAAATCAGTAATTTAACTAGATTTTAAGAAGTCATGAATTTAACAGTTTAAGAAGAGATGGATTTCTCTAGTAACAAAAATGGAGGTTAAAAAACCTAAATAGCTTTGATGTTGGAGCTAGAAATGAAGAGCCAGGTGGAAAAATAGATCAAACATGGTTCAGAAAGAAGGGCTATAACCATAAAATGGAAGGGACGTTGTTGAATATAATAGATCAAAAGAATAAACATGCATTCCTTAAATTTCTACACACTAGAGCAAAGCTTGTATATGTGATACAAACACATGTTGAAAACCAAATGATAAAAGTGACTTTGTTGGAAGAATATAAAGAGGCTAGGATGACAGTCAAAGGGATTACCTCTAAAGAAAAATAAATGCCACAACAACAAAATTGCCTCTCAACGGTGTGATATCCAATGCCTTCATAAGGAGTATAAAAGGAGGGAAAAGGAGGTTGAGAGGGGTGGAGGAGGACAGAGAGTAGGATGGTATTTTACTATGTTTTTTATTTTTCGGAGGGGTGTCAGGTACCCTGTCTACATGTTCAAAAGGATTAAAAAGCATAAAGATAACTCCCACTCCAATGTCAACAATAATGTTTATAAAGAGGGGTTGTCAAGTTTCTAAAACAATCCCAGGACATAGTAGACCCTCTATAGATATTTGATGAATGAAGGAGCAACTTAAAACTCAATTTAATGCTATATCTAAGGGAACTCAAAAAGTAAAGATAGGAAATTGTTACAGGGCTACTGCTTCTGCTCTATATGAATATGAGCATGAAAAACAAACCAAAAAATAAATCGAGAATGAAAAGAGGTTCAAAACATGGCATTTAAAAAAACTCAGTCAAAGTGCCTCTATTCCAATGGTTTTCAAAGTGTGGTATGTGGTCGCTAGGAGTCCTCAAGGCCTTTCAGAGGACCATCGGGTCAAGACTATTTTCACAATATTATCTGAGATATTATTTTCCTCCTCCTCTGCATTCACATTTGCATTGATGTCGTTGGAGCAATGGTCGGTAAAACTGTTGATGCTTTAGTCCTAATCATGGCCATGGCACTGGACTGTCCTAGCTAGTGCTGAACAGCCACAAATTTACTATTATATAAGTAAATAGACAAATACATAAATACAGTTTCATTAAGAATGGCCTTATTAAACCAGTAAAAAAGATACTTTTTAAAAAAACATTAACCCTTGAGAATAGCCTTTTAATATGCTATGTGACAAAATGAGAAGGCTACATAGAACTCTTGGGTGATTATCTGGGAATGTGAGCTGATCTAGCCATATTTCTTCATCCAATTCTATCTTACTTTAATTTAACCTTCTTGAGACAGAGTCTTGCTCTGTCGCCAGGCTGAAGTGCACTGGCTCAATCTGAAATCTTCATCATTTGCTATGTAGGACATGACACAGGAAAGGCTAAAAACAATTTTGATCATTCTGTTCCCATTTACATATAGGTATTTAAGGGTGGATGATGATGATGATGATTATTATTATTATTACAGATGGAGTCTTGCTCTGTCACCCAGGCTGGAGTGCAGTTGCGAGATATTGGCTCACTGCAACCTCTGCCTCCTGGGTTCAAGCAATTCTCCTGCACTAGCCTCCCGAGTACCTGGGATTACAGGCGCCTGCCACCATGCCTGGCTAATTTTTTGTAGTTTTAATAGAGACGGGGTTTCACCATGTTGGTCAGGCTGGTCTCCAGCTCCTGATCTCGAGTGATCCACCCACATCAGCCTCCCAAAATGCAGGGATTCAGGAGTGAGCCACCACATCAGGCCTAATCTTTACTTGGAAGAATGACTGACAGAAAAACTGATAATTTAGATTTGAGTATCTGACAGATTTTTCTCAAAAATGAGTGAAGTAAGCTTGTTAATTCAAGGAAAACAATTATACTACCTGTTAAATTTAATAAATTTCAAAATTTCAAGCAAAAATAGAATTAGGAAAATATCTCTGCCACAGTAAACTTAATAGGTTATCAATAAAGACTTTTTGATGAAATCAGTGGTGATATTAACAGGATTTGATATTATATACTAAAATATGTCAGTGTTTTTGAGATTTGCATTATTCAGTGAACTAACATTTTCCAAATGACAAATGCATTGTTACAAAATCATTCATGAGTAAATATGCATTCAAATAGCATAGTAGACCTATGGATTTTAATTTAGTAGAGAGAAAACTTTACTGATATGATTTCAGATTCTACATTGCGACTAAAACTACTTGTTGAGTTTGGTATAGTATCAAAGAAGATATTCACAATTATTTTAAAAGGTTATTGAAAAAAATCCTCCCTTTCCAACTACGTATCTGTGTGACACTAAATTTTCCTCAAATACTTCGACAGAAACAAAGTACTGAAATACTTTCGATGAAGAATCTTCTCATAAGATAGACATAAAGTAGATTTGTACAAGGGTAAAGCAACACCTTCTCATGAAATTGTTTTTGTTTTGAAAAATATAATTATTCTTCCTGAAAATGTTATGTTACTATGTAATAGGTTTATTATTTAATATTACTATTTTAAATAATAAATATTTTTACATTTTCTAAGATTAAATTTCTGATACAGCAGACATCAATAAGTATATTTCATATAGACAGATGTTCTATAGGGCCCACACTAATTTTCTAAGTGTTCTTGAATTCAAAATGTATTAAGAATTAGTTCTCAAATCCTTGTACCTTCCAATAAGGAATAACCAGCAACTAGACCTTATGCAGTTGATGGCTGAATTTATGAATTTCGTCTTTACCTGATTTTATATGCAGCTTCTTGACATTTTTTTTCCCTGAAACATGGACTTGCTCTGTTGTCCAGGCTGGAGTGCAGTGGTGCAATCACAGCTTACTTCAGCTTCTACCTCCCTGGCTCAAGTGATCCACTCACCTCAGTCTCCAAGTAGCTGGGACTGCAGGTGTGTGTCACACCTCCTGGGTATTTTTCAATTTTTTTTTTTTTTTTGGTATATATAGGGTCTCATTATAATGTTTGAAACTCAAACTCCTGGGTTCAAGTGATCCTCCAGCCTTAGGCCTGCCAAAGTGATAAGATTACAGCTGTAAACCACCATGCCTGGCTTTACTTCTTTCGGGTTTTGACTTCCTACCTATAGCCTCATCTTTTCTAATACACATCCCCTAAATGCCTGCCTCTACCACATTTTTTACTGTACCTGATCTTTGATATCTGCTCTCTCAGATCTTTAGATACTCAAATCCAAATTATCAGTTTTTCTGTCAGTCATTCTTCCAATTAAAGATTAGGCCTGGTATAGTGGCTCATGCCTGTAATCCCAGCTTTTTGTTGTTGTTGTTTGTTTATTTCTTAGTCTTGTCTTCACCTTGAATTTCCACGTAGATCACATTTGCTTTTAGATGGCTCTTCTAGACAAGCAGAAAAAATACCATTTCTCAGCACCTGCCCAGCTGCCTACTATCTAAAAGGAGATGTACACTTTGACCTACACTACTGAGTGATTGCTGAAACTGATATTTTATTACTTTATCTTCCCAAATTTTAGAAACATTTCTAAATAATAGAATAACACATAATATAAACTTTCCTGTTTTAGTAAGCATATGAAATTTCCTCATATACAACTAAGATATATGTGATCAACATCCAGTAATTGTTATTTATAAATATTAATAACACAAATAACTACCACATTGTAGGAAAAGCTGATTTCTTGGTTTTTGGTCCCTCCTATAGTAGATGGTGAGCATTGCAGACATGCCATATTTTCTTTGTAATGACTATACTTCAAATATTTGGTGGTCAAAAATACCATAGTCCTTTCAACTAAAACAAATAACCTATGGAAAAGCAGGTTCAGAAATTGTGTAGAGTAGCACCAAAACCGTAAAGCACGCTGTTTAATGATCCCTAGATAGAGTCTAGGCTACATCACTACAATGAATCTAAAAACATAGCATCATGCAGCATTCTTAAAAATCTCACCATGGTATTTAGAGAGATGACCCCTGGGTTTTTCCTAAGGGATTTTATAAAGCTGCAATCATTGCAATTTGATAGTAACTTCTCCAGAAGCATCTCATTAATTTCCAGTGAAGGAACTTTATTCATTTTACTGCAGCCCTGCCTATTTACTTTTTGACTTTGTCTTCACAATCCTTAGTTGGTATAAAGGAAACAAATTAAAAAGAAAATAAAATTAGAGATGACACTCCTATGTATTTCCTCAAGAAGAGAACTCAAAGCTGTCAGAATTGCTAAAGGAAAAAAAAAAAATTTAAGCTATAAATATAAATATACGTATTTGTTTGAATACTATATTATGTAAGTGATAAGGTAAAAAAAATTAGGTGAGAAGTACAAATGTTTCCCCTTGGGCAATAATTTATCTGACTTCACTTGACCTACATTGCCACAGAGAAAATCTGGAGAGCAGGCATCTAAATGCAGCTTACTTGCAATGCTGCACCTGTTTGTATGAAAAAGGACTGCATCTGGAATGTTAAACTTTTTGTAGCAAAACTAATATTAATTGATATTTAGAAGCTTATAAACTAATCATCTAAATGTGGAATAGTAATGAGTCTTGTGGTCTGGAAATAAAACAATCTAATAATATTAGATGCATATTGAAGACACAAATAGCTCCTTAAACGAGCTTGTAACCCCTACTTGTGCATATGTAAAATTACAGCTGTGGAAAGATGATACAGGTCATCAACTATCTTGTTATTTCTGGAAAATATATGCTGCTTGTTGGAAAAACAAACTATATATTTGGTAACATTTAAACAATTTAAATGTTTTGAGAAACAACTGAGTACATTTCTGACAAAAAGATTTCAGTTGGCTTTAATTCAGCGAATTTTACCTGACAGTGCCCATGGAAGCAAAATTTTGCAATTAACTTGTTCTATTATGTGGGGAAAGCAATTATTATGTACAAACTAGACTAAATGAGGAGAGGAGTTACTAAGGAGATTATAAGCTCTCTCTGAGTCAACTCATATAAACCATTCATATCCTAAAGCTTCTTTATGAGATAAAAGCAGATCTTGGAATCAAGATTAGTTAGAAACCAGTTGTTTCAGTGTTCATTCTCCATTTGGACTAGTAATTAAGAAAAAAATCTGAGGCCTTTTATTAAGCAGAATTAACCCATGTAGTTACTGAACCAGAGAAACAGAGTACCAGGAGAAGCAAAAATACTACATTTATTGCTTATTTTCAATACGAGAATACTACAGTTGAAGCAAGAGAGTTTCAAATATTACCTTGAACTATTCCTTTGATTTTGAACTTAGAAAGATACTACTGGTGAGGGTGAAGCTAAGTATGCTTTTAGTGTACATTAGTTTGCTTTGTAGCATAGAAGAAGGAAGGACACATATGCTCTATGAAGAAGCTACTCAATGAAAGCTTTTAGGATAGAAAATACCCCAAGAAACAGGATTATACATTTCTAAGTACAAGATTAATCTTGATCGGTTGCCTATAAGAAACACATTTTACCTATAAAGACACACATATACTGAAAATAAAGGGATGAGAACAATATATATCTCATAGCAATGGAAAAATAAGCAGGAGTCGCTATACTTGTGTTGTAAAAATAGATTTCAAGACAAACCTATAAGAAGAGACAAAGAAGGACACTATATAATGATAAAAGAGTCAATTCAGCAGGAAGATATAACAATTTGAAATATATATACAGCCCACATATGAGCACCCAGATATATAAAGAAAATATTCTTAGAGCTAAAGAGAGATAGAATCCATTACAATAATAGCTGGAGAATTCAACATCCCACTTTCAGCAATGGAAAGATCTTCCAGATGCAAAAATAAAGAAACTTCAGACTTAATCAGTACTACAGACAAAACAAATCTAACATTTATTTACAGACCATTTCATCCAAGAGATACAGAATACACATTCCTTTCCTCAGCACATAGATCATTCTCAAAGAATAGAATACATTTTAGGTCATGAAACAAGTCTCAAAACAGTCAAAAATATTAAAATAATATCAAGCATCTTCTCTGACTACAATGAAATAAAAATAGAAATTAATAGCAAGAAGAATTTTGGAAACTATAAAAATATATGGAAATTAAACAATATGCTCCTGAATGACCAGTGGGTCAAAGATGAAATTAAAAAGAAAACTAAAAAATTTTTGAAACACATAATAATGAAAACACAACATATCAAAACCTATGGGATACACCAAAACAGTAAATTAGGGAAGTGTCTACATGAAAAAAGAGGAAAAACGTCAAGTAAATAATCTAATGATGAATCTTAAAAAACAAAAAAGCAAGAGCAAATCTAAACCAACATTAGCAGAAGATGCGTAAAACAAAAAGTTAAACAAAACTGACATTTAGTCAGACTAATTGAAAAAAAAAAAACAAAACTTCCAAATAAATAGAATCAGAAACGAAAAAGAGACATTGCAACTGATACCACAGAAATTCAAAGGATCATTAGCGGCTACTATGAGCAGCTATACGTCAATAAATAGGAAAATCTAGAGGAAATGGACAAATTTCTAGATATATACAATCTACCAAGATTAAATCAAGAAGAAATGCAAAACCTGAGCAGACCAATAACAAGTAACAAGATTCAAGCTGTAATAAAATCTCTCCCAAAATAAAAGACCAAGACTTGATGGCTTCACTGTTGAAGTCTACCAAATATTTAAGGAAGAACTAATACCAATCCTATTCAAACTATTCTAAAGAGGAGGAGGGGATACTTCATAACTCATTCTATGAGGCCAGTATCTCCCTGATAACAAAACCAGATGGAGATACACCAAAAAAAAAAAAAAAGAAAACTACAGACCAATGTCTCTAATGAATATTGATGCAAAAATACTCAAAAAAATACGAGTTAACTGAATTAACAATGCATTAGACACACAATTCAGCATGACCAAATGGTATTTATTCCTGGGATGCAAGAAGGGTTCAACATACGTAAATCAATCATCATATCAACAAAACGAAGAAGAAACATCATATGATAATTTTAATGAATGCTGAAGAAGCATTTGATAAAATTCAACATCCCTTCCTGATAAAAACCCTCAAAAATCTGGAGGTTATCGAAGAAACATACTTCAAAATAATAAAATCCACATACGACAGACTCATAGCTAGTATACTGAATGGGGAAAAACTGAAAGCCTTTCCTCTAACATCTAGAACACGAGAAAGATGCCCACTGTCAATACTGTTATTCAGTATAGTACTGGAAGTTCTAGCTAGCACAATCAGACAAGAGGTTAGAAAGGAAATCCAAATTGAACAGAAGGAAGTCAAATTATCCTTGTTTGCATGATATTATCTTTCATTTGGAAAAATCTAAAGACCCCATAAATGATTACAACTGGTGAACAAATTTAGTGAAGCTGAAGAATACAAAATCAACATACAATAATTAGTAGCATTTGTATATGTGAACAGTGAACAATGTGAAAAAAGCTTTAAAAATCCCATTTACAATAGTCACACATAAAATTAAATACCTAGGAATTAACAAAAAAAGTGAAAGCTCTCTATGATGAAAACGATAAAACACTGGTGAAAAAACATTGAGGAAGACATCAAAAAATGGAAAAAAAATATTCCATGTTCATGGATTAGAAGGATCAATATGGTTCAGTACAGATTCAATGCAATCCCTATCAAAAGTCCAATGACACTCTTTAAGGCAATAGAAAAAACTATCCTAAAATTTATATAGATCCACAAAAGATTGAGAATAGCCAAAGCTATCCTAAGCAAAAATAACAAAACAGCAGGAATCACATTACCCGACTTCAAATTATACTACAGATCTGTAATAACAAAAACAGCACAGTACTGGCATAAAAAACAGACACAGACTAATGGAACAGAACAGAGGACTCAGAAACAAATTCACACACTTATAGTGAACTCATTTTTGACAAAGATGCCAAAAATGTATACTGGGGAAAAGACAGTCTTTTCAATAAATGGTCCTGGGAAAACTGGATATTTATATACAGAAGAAGGAAACTAGATCCCTTTCTATCACTGTTATACAAAAATAAAATCAAACTGGATTAAAGACTTAAATTTAATGCCTCAAACTATAAAATTACTACAAGAAAACATTGGAAAAAATCTCTCGGGCTTTGGTCTGGGTAAAGATTTCTTGAACTGCACCCCACAAGTACAGGTAACCAAAGCAAAAAGGGAAAAATGAGATCACATCAAGTTAAAAAGCTTCTACACAGCAAATGATACAACCAACAAAGTGAAGAGACAACCCACAGAATGGGAGAAAATATTTGCAAACTATCCATTTGACAAAGAATTAATATCCAGAATACATAAGGGGCTCAGACAAATCTATAGGAAAAGGTCTAATAATCTGATCAAAAATGGGCATAAGATTTGAATAATTTCTCAAAAATGGGCATACAAATAGTAAACAAGTTCATGAAAGGTGCTCAACATCACTGATCAGCAGATAAATGCAAATAAAAACTACAATGTGATATTTATCTCACCTCAGTTAAATGGCTTATATCTAAAATATAGGCAATAACAAGTGCTGGTGAGGATGTGGGAAAAAGGAAACCCTTATACATGGTTGGTAGAAATGTAATTTAGTACAAACACTATTGAGAGTTTGAAGGTTTCTGAACAAACTAAAACTTGAGCTGCTATAAGATTCAGGAATTCTGCTGCCCAATAGAAAGTATATGTCCAATAGTCCAATAGAAAGGAACACAGTATATTGAAGAGATATCAGCACACTTATGATAGTTGCAGCACTGTTTACAGTAGCAAAGATTTGGAATCAAAATAAGTGTCTATCAACAGATGAGTGGATAAAAAAACTGTGTACAGATCCATAATGTGCTATTCAGCCATTAAATAGAATGAGATCTAATCATTTCCAACCACATGGATGGAACTGGAGAGCATTATGTTAAGTGAAATAAGCCAGGCACAGAAAGGCAAACGTTGCAGGTTCTCACCTATTTGTGGTATATAAAAATAAAGTCAATCGAACTCATGGGTATAGAAAGCAGAAGGATAGTTATCAGAGGCTGGGAAGGATAAAGAGGGGCTGTGGTGGGGGAGGGGATGGGAGATGGGAATGGTTAAAGGGTAGAAAAAAATAGAAGTAATGAATAAGACCTACTATTTGATAACACAATAGGGTGCCTATAGTCAATAGTAACCTAATTGTACATTTTAAAATAATTTAAAGAGTGTAATTGGATTGTTTGTAATTCAAAAGATAAATGCCTGAGGGGATGAATACCCCATTCTCCATGATGTGATTACTTTACACTGCATGCCTGTATCAAAACATCTCATGTACCCCATATATAACTATATGTATCCACAAAAATAAAAAAGCATAATTAGAACTAATATTAACTAAATATTCCTACTCTATTTCTATGATTCTTCTGCTTTAAATATATGACCTCCTAGAAAAATAAGGGAAGCTATTAATTTCAAATGGTTTAATCTCCCCACTACTGCAGCCTTGCAAAAATGCTGAGCTATCTGATTATGTCATTTCTGTATTACTGTTTGTAACATTTTTATTAATGTATTCCTGTTTATAACATTTTCATTTTAGTCTCTTAAAAAGTGGCATGAACAAATTTCTTTGCATTAAGAAAAATATTAAACTGTAACAACTAACAGAAAAATGTAAATCACAACTACCTAAGGATTTATTATAGGCTACAAATCTAATTCCCATTTATAAAGTTGATGCCAGCAGTTTATATATGAAATAATATATCTTTTTAAAATTGTGTGCCTTTAATTTAGCTTCTCTTGCAAATGTTCAAAGTACTTTAATTCCATCACATTACTCAAAGATATATATTTCCCCAGGACATTTTAAAACTGTAAAATCTCACGTAGGGCTTCGGATGGATTCAAATGTTAAATTTCTTTCTTGAGTCTCAGATTTAACCATAATCCTGTTAACAATGGGTAAGGAAAAATGTTATTTTGTTTCCGAGTTGCTTGAGTGTGTGTGTGTGTGTGTGTGTGTGTGTGTGTGTGTGTGCGTGTGTGTGTATACCTTGCTTTAATCAATGCTCTATCCTAAGAGACTTGAAAACATTTAATCCTGTTTAATACCCAAAAAGTCATTTCTAATTCTATATTATCTCCTTTCTTGTTTTGTCTGCCAATGAAGGAGGAAGAAAAATATGAAGTTTCTTTACTCTTCTACAGAATCAAGAACTCTCACAACACACATTATGAAATATGAACCGAAGTCTAAACATAACACTACCAAGTCATGTTTACCAAATTTGTAAATCAAATTAAGATATCTTATTAAAACGACTGAAAGCACTGAACAGCAGCTCTTTAGGGATGCATCAAGAAATGCTAAAATTACACATGCTCGCTTGAAAGACTCACAATTTCACTGCCACAGCATTCTCAGACACACCAATTCATAAGCAGGGCACTGCCCAGATAAGCCATTGTGTTAATCAATAGAAAAGGAAAAGGTTACATTGTATAGTTTTATTTGTATTGGTGGTGGTGGTAACTATAGGACTCAAATAAAGACTAGTCTTACTGGCTTTAAATAAATCCATAGCACCTCAGAAAGGGGACGACGGAGGGAATAGAGATCTTGGAGGAGAGGAAATGATCCTAAAAGGAGAATGAAAATTGGGGCTAAAGTTCTCTCCTCACCTTCCATGGAGATTCAGCAGGTATTTCTTCCAGATTACAAAATACAGAAGGATGTTAATTTACCACCTTCATATAGACAATAACACTCTAATGCTTTATGTCTAATAGAACATGGGCTTCCATACCATTTTCTCCATGTTAAAATATTACCTTTAAAGTTATTTTTTCAAAGTTACATTTGATAATAATAATGTACATGAAAGCTTGTTCAGCATTTTTGTTTCAAATTACATCACACACAGAGATAAAACATTTCAATTTAATATTAATTAGTCAAATGGATTATTAACATTCATCTTGATGTGTATTCATGTTTGGGATTGTTTGATTTGCTAAAAGCTATGAATACCGTATACACAGTGCAGAGAACTTGCATCTATATTGCAAAATCAGAATAAATTATCTCAAGTGTGGACTATTATCATAAAAAGATGTTTCATACTTGCAAAAACACACATCACTTCCATCTGGTAAATGGTAACTACTAAAATATTTGTAAATATCACATCATAATTTGCATGTCACACATGGTAGTGATATTCAATTTTTATGTCTCCCAATTAAAAGCAATTATGTATTGTATAATACACAGTTATCTATTTGTGTATCTAACAGGAAAATAAATGATTTTCTTAATATCTCCACAGGGATTACTTTCTCATCCAGCTGTGCAAATAATGTCAATATAATATTGAAGGAGGTAAAACACCATGGCTTTCTGAAGTTTGTGTTTGTTTTCAATAATGTAATAGAACAAATTGTTTCTAGACAAGTTTAGGTTCATAATTGCTGACCTCATTTTTTTAACATTATTTGAATTGAATGCTTGGATACTGTGTAACACTTAGTTATCTCTCCTAGGAATAAAGCTTATAGACAAATGATGTATGTAAAAGAAGCAATTTGTCATAAATACCTTGAACAAGAACTTGAATTCACGGCTCAAACATAAATCATTCATTGTTTAATCATAACAACTAGATTGTTAATTTATACTACAGCATGTATTTGCATGCAATTAAATAGATGATGAGAATAAATAGATCCTAGTCTAAATCCAACTACTTTTTACCAAATAAAACATGGAAAGGCACAGTATAATGGTATATTCGTATGCCACACCCCTTCTTAAATTAAATTCTGATTATAAAAGAAGTGATGAAATACCTTTGGCCATTTCTGATCACCAAAACAAATATTTTCTTGGACTTTTATGTTTTTTGTTTTATTTAGACAGAAATTCAGAACATAAAATGTTAACCACTGAATAATTTTTCAAGGTAACATTTGATGAGTAAAAATGTACACGGACTCTTTTTTTTACCTGAAGGGTACAAATACAGGCTACATCAAGAGCAGAATCACATACATAGTACAGTTTTTCCATTTTTTTCTGAAGATAGTATTGAAATCAACCCAATAATCCCATAGAGAGTTGTTCTTGGGTAAACATAGAAATGGACTCTTTTGGTCATAAAGCTTGAAACTCGTATTTGTTTTATTTGAGTACCTTCCTCAGAAAAGGATACTCAGTCCTCTTAAAAGGTATCAAAGAACTGACTGGGCACGGTGGCTCACGCCTGTAATCCTAGCACTTTGGGAGGCCGAGGTGGGTGGATTACGAGGTCAGGAGTTTGAGACTAGCCTGGCCAATATAGTGAAATCCCGTATCTACTAAAAAACACAAAAAATTAGCTGGGCATGGTGGCATGCGCCTGTAATCCCAGTTATTCAGGAGGCTGAGGCGGAGAATTGTGTGAACTCGGGAGGTGGAGGTTGCAGTGAGGCCAGATTGCACAATTGCACTCCCACCCAGTGTGAGACTCTGTCTCAAAAAAAAAAAAAAAAAAAAAAAAGAAGTATCAAAGAACTGAAACTCAGCAGATCATTGCATCTGGACAATGAAACACCAAGCCCCTTGTTCATCAAGATTGTGTCATTACCCTTCAGAGTTCCTGTTTTCTACATTTCTTCCCTGCTATAGAAAACCCTAGTTTTAGTCTTTTAGGGAGATGGATTTGAGGCTGAGCCCCCATCTCCTCAGCTACAGCACCCAAATAAAGTCTTCTTCCTTGGCAATACTCCTAGTCTCAGTCATTGGCCTTCTGTGCAGGCAGTAGCAGGACCCAGACTGAACTCTTGATGTTTCGATAACCCTATGCCTTCCATTGTAAAATTTCCTCAAGCAATCCTCCCTTGAGGATTTTTGATTTTCTTTTGAAGAAGATTCATGCTTTACTATTTCAGAGATTCCTTTTCTATTCCCTCACCTATTAGATTATTACATTATATTTCCTTTACTATGGGACTATCTTGTAGTCTATGTGGTATATCAAAGATTAAACCAAGTCAATTGAGTGCATTTATATAGTCCATTTTAAATTAACATTTAACAATTTAAATTAAAATGTGTGTGTGTGTGTCTTTAACTACGTTTGCTAGGCTAGGGCCATCTTTCTACTCAGCCTCCATGTTCTAATATCTCTTACACCAAAATCCTTTTCCTTGATATTTCTGCCTCCTTACATTTTCCTAAAATAGAAATAGACATGAAAATAATTTGTAAACTGTAAAATATAATGTAGCAAATATTTGTTCTTTTTTTTTTTTGGTTATTACTTATTCATTCAAATATGTGTTAAGCAGCTGCTGTTTACCATGTATCATCCCAGTGGTTCTCAAAATGTGGTCTGAGGACTCTTAGTATTCATCAAACTCATTCAGCTTCTTATATGAGGTCAAAACAATTTTCTTAATAATACTAAGATGCTATTTGCCTTTTTCATTCTCATTCTTCCATGACTATACAGTGGGGTTTTGAACATTAGCTATGATGGCTAATAGAATGTGTGTTAGTATATTTCTCAACTCTATAATTTTCTAAGCTTTAGTTTTCACTGTGCTAAAAATCAATAGCTATAATCCACATATACCAGAAGCCAGCAAACATTTTCTGTAAAGGACAAGATTGCAAAGAGTTTAGGCTTGACCAACCATATGATCTCTGTCACTACTCAACTCTGTTGTTACATTTATAAAACAGCTATAGATGATATAAAAATAAATGGCTGTAGCTCTGTTCCAAAAAACACAATTTACAAAAAGAAAACATTGGTTGTATTTGATTTGCAGGCTACAGTTTGCTGACCTTTTATATAAATGAAAGCTCTTTTGGTCCTACATATTTTTTAAGAATATAAAGGGGCTCTGACACCAAGAACTTTCAAAACCACCATAGAATTTTTCCACAATCAAATTAAGCCTGTGATCTGCTGTCAAGGAGTTGTCTACAGGTAAAGTTAGATACAATATATACGGATTCCTATTACATGGATAATGGGAAAGACAATATGAAGTGTGAAGGGGAGTGTATACACTCACTACCATTTTAAAAACATTAAAGGTTTATATGTATGCATACATTTGTGTATGCAAATTGTAGGAAATGTACTGGAAGGAAATTGCCACAGACTTTTATCCAAGTATTCTCAAATGTTTGTGGCTTCAGAATCACCTGGGAGTAAGAACTGCCATGGGACCCACTTTAAAAATTCTTCTTATGTCTGGCATTAGGCTACAGCCTATGAAATCCACCTTTTCAACAGGACTTCATACAATTCTGATGCAGAAGGCAGTAAGTAATACTAATTTACAGCCATAAACATATGAGAAATGGCATTATAAGCATTATCTGTAGAATTTCCTGAACCAGAACTTTCTCTGTACTAGATAGATAGATAATATAAACAATTATAAACATGTTTTATAATATTCTTGCAGGCGTCTTTACCTACTGCTAGCTACTTTTAGCTTATCTGACTTTATTCTTCAATTTCTTTATTCTCTTACGTAGTCTCCAAAATTAATTAGTGTATGCATACAACACTTAGATTTTCTTCTTCCTTCCTACCTTTACTTTGGCACTTTGAGATACTCTCCCTATCTTCAACCTCATCTTCATTTGTTATCTTTTTTTTTACCTCTTTCAGCTGCTTGTTGTATTTTTTTAATTATTTTCTCAACCCTTGTATTGCCTCCTTGCAGTAAATTTTACTTTCCATTGAGCCCTGCCATATCGTATTAAAATTATGTGATTCTGTGACAAATCTCATCATTAAAATAAGGTGTCAGAAAAGTAGAGCTATATCGGTCTTTGTTGTGTTACAGAGTTTCTGATGCTCTGTAGGTATTCAACCCATGTTAACTGAATTGAAGCAACAGGGTCTCATCATACATTTCCAGGGCAGAGTAACGGGGCAGTTTCACTTGATACATTACTAAGAGCTATGTTTTATTAAATCTCATTTCCAGAACATTCTGCACATCTTTTCACACCTTCTCATCCTTTATTCCCCAGCCCCATCACAAAGGTCATGCAGACCTAAATAAGTATTACAGGCCTCATTAAGATGAAAATGAAGTGTCCAGAAATCACATAAAGAAATATTAGTACATCCCAACCTACCTATAATTAAGGAGTTCTCTAACGCCATTTCTACATTTGAAATGATGTGTTTCGTTATTGAAAATCATTTGCTTAATGTCCCTCTTCTCTGATGCAACATAAGCTGCTTGAGGGTATAAAGTGTGTCTGTCTTATTCATTACCATATTCCCAGTAATGCAGTGCTTGGCTCATAAAAGACGTTTGCATACTGCCTGATTAAATGACTAAAATTCCCATTTCCTCATTTCTCTTATCTCATAAAAGGACGAATCTTTATGCCAGAATGTGGAGATCACCTATAGACAATATTCCACTGTGACAGTGCCAAATGACAACAACATATAAGGCTTAACTGAATACAAAACAAAATGAAAACAGAAACATCTAAAATGTTTATGGTGAAAAATGGTTTTATTATGTCTTTGCCCGAGATACGAAATAAAATTCCTTTGAAAAAACAAAACAATATATATGAAATAAAAATGAAAAGAAAACCTCCCATATTATTGAAGGAAATATTGATGATATTCATTGGAATGGCAATAGCTTTTGACCCAGAACTAGCATTTGTTTCTTACATTGCAATATAAATATAAAGATACAGGGGAAATCCATTAAGTTGACACTGACAAGGAAAAAATATTCTCCTAACCAATTTTAAGTAGATATTACTCTATCATAACTGACATTCTCAAATCAATGCTGTTAAAAAAATGAATTTGGGACCTGATTTATTTGACATGAATCTATATGATTTCAACAGGTATCTGTAAAAATATCCTTTTAAAAAGCAGTTTATTTTCCATGTCATAAAAATGTGCTGGTGTTGGCTCAGGGATGCTCGTCACTCACAAAAAACTAACTGGAGGACGATTCTAGGAGGCTCAGTGCTCTGCAGGAGTGTGTTGCCACAGCCACCAATAAGTTAAGTGACAAGTTGCTGCCTAAAACTCTTCTTTTTAACATCCAAGATTTTGAAAATAGTTCACTCTTTCAGTATGCTATTAATAAAAAGTCATAATACAATTTAGTTCTCAATGTATCTAATATTTTAGGGTATGGGATATAATAGCAGTCCTTTAGAATTGGTTATCCTTTTATTCTTCATATGTAGCTGTTTAAGTGATGGTAAAAACTCATATATGTTAGGTAGGGCATATATGATAACTCCTTATGTCTGAATAAGGATATTTTAAGTAACTTGCTATCTAGAATTAAAGAAAGATCATTAAGTGTCATTCCTGAGCTACAGGGCAATACAAAGTAATTTGCTAAATTGTTTATTAAAATTATTGTCACTGTTATGAGCAGATGAAAGAACAGATATTCATTCCTGACAGCCCTTTATGGGGTTTATAGATGAAGTACATGTGTCAATACATCCCAGAGTCTTGTAAAACTTTAGAGACTAATGTTCTTTATCAAAATCTCATTTGTATTATGCAATACTTATGAAAAACTACCAAAATTCCACGTTAGATGATTTTATTACAGACTTCCCCAACTCCTCTGGAAGTATGTTGACACTCTACCTCTTGCCCTTGACTTAAACTGAATCATCAAGAGCTATGAAGAGTTATCCTACATTGCTGTGGCTCCTGTTAGTACTCTTCATGCTGTGTTGAATTACCTTTATGTTTCTGGCTTGCACTAACATATACTTTAAGAAACAACTGTTGGACATGTCTTATTAAATTTATTCTAGGGATTTTGTAAACACGACATTTACTGTATCTTTTAATACAGCTTTTAAAGTCAGTTATATTGACATTTCTCTATGACCTAATTAATGTGGCTTTTTTTTTCTTATGGACACTATGAATACTGTAATTGTTAAAAGTGTGTTTATTACTATGTCTACTTGGATGCATAGAGAAAAAAGTTCAGGCAAATAATAGGACTAAATAGATTTTATTATTATTATTGTGACAGAGTCTCACTCTGTTGCCCAAGCTGGAGTACAGTGGCATGATCACAGCTCACTGCAACCGCCACCTCCTGTATTCAAGAGATTCTCCTGGCTGGGTGTGGTGGCTCACTGCTGTAATCCCAGCACTTGGGGAGGCCAAGGCGCTCATATCACCTGAGGTCGGTAATTTGAGACCAGCCTGGCCAATATGATGAAACTCCATCTCTACTAAAAATACAAAATTTAGCCAGGCATGGTGGTGGGCACCCAGGTATTCGGAAGGCCAAGGTAGGAGACTTGGTTAAACCCAGGAGGCAGAGGTTGTGGTGAGCTGAGATTGCATCACTGCACTGCAGCCTGGGCAAGAGAACAAAACTCTGTCTCAAAAAAACAAAACGAAACAAAAATAACAAAGAGATTCTCCTGCCTCACCCTTCCAAGTAGCTAGGATTACAGGCAGGCACCACCACGTCCAGTTATATATATATATTTTGTATTTTTAGTAAAGATGGTGTTTCACCTTGTTGGCCAGGTTGGTCTGAAAGTCCTGGCCTCAACTGATCAGGCCTCCTCAGCCTCACAAAGTGCTGGGATTACAGACGTGAGCCACCATGCTTGGGTTCATTTTTATTTACTAATATTTCCTTGTTTTTTATTTTCTTAAGTTTATATTTATATTCTCGATGTACCTTACTTATTTTATCAATTTTTACATCTAAAGCATATTAATAGAATTTATAGCCAATATTAATATTTATTACATCATTTTTATACACTAATCATTGCTGAAACACTATTTTATGCACTATATTAATCGTCAGAGCCACATTAAAATGTAGGTAGCAGTTATTTTCTACTTACTTTCTTATTTATTTGTGTTTATTTATTTATATAGATGTATAACTTATTTATTTATATAGCAAAATGGGGTCTTGCTCTGTCTCCCAGGCTAGAATACAGTGGTGTGATTTTTCCACATCCTCTCCAGCACGTTGTTTCCTGACTTTTTAATGATCGCCAATCTAACTGGCGTGAGATGGTACCCCACTGTGGTTTTGATTTGCATTTCTCTAATGACCAGTGATGATGAGCTTTTTTTCATGTTTGTTGGCTGCATAAATATCTTCTGATAAAAACAAGCAATAGGGAAAGGATCCTCTATTTAATAAATGATGTTAGGAAAACTTGTTAGCCATATGCAGAAAACAGAAACTTGACCCCTTCATTACACCTTATAAAAAATTAACTCAAGATTGATTAAAGACTTAAATATATAACATAAAACCATAAAAACCCTAGAAGAAAACCTAGACAATACCATTCAGGACATAGGTATGGGCAAAGACTTCATGACTAAAACACCAAAAGCAATGGCAACAAAAGTCAAAATTGACATATGGGATCTAATTAAAGAGCTTCTGCACTGCAAAAGAAACTATCATCAGAGTGAACAGGCAACCTACAGAATGGGAGAAAATTTTTGCAAACTATCCATTCTCCAAAGGTCTAATATTCAGAATCTACAAGGAACCTAAACAGATTTCCAAGAAAAAACAAAAAAAAAACAAAAACATTTCCATCAAAAAGTGGGCAAAGGATATGAACAGACACTTGTTTGCTTTCTTTTAGTTACTTACACCTGTTTCAACATTTACTAAAACAGCGCGTAAAAAAAGGCTAGCAAAATTTGGAAAAACAATGTTTTTTAATGTGTATTAACTTCTTACCAAAATTACACAAGAGAAAAAAGAAAAACGTAAAACTTCATTAGTTAAGAGTTAATTGAGGTGAGAAAGTTATCACCTGTAATTAGTTAGAAGTCAGAAATGTAGGGCATTTATAAACAGATATGAATTTATTTCCTTCAGGGCTATAAAGCAACATAAACTAATTATTAACAAATACTGCCAAATAATGATTGTGACAAATCTACTTTAATGAAGCGATAAGAGACACATAATTAGCATACTATTCCACACAAGTGCTCTAGTAGACTGCTTAGACCAACTTGTTTTCTCGTTTCTTCTTAAGTTCTTACCTAACCCAATTAAAACTATTAATTTATTAATTCCATCAAAGGTAATTTTCCTACAGACCTCTATAATAAAATTATGAAATATTAATGATTTTAATTTAATAAACAGTTATCAGTGACTGGTAGAAGAATCAAAGCAGATTTAGATACTATAATGAGTATAGTCCTGTTTCGATTTTAGCAACTCAAATGTAATCAGCTTTGGTTTTATTTAGGAAACAATCCTTTACTAATCACCAATTACTTGAGGAATTGTAGGGGAATACAGTTTCTCAGGCTTTTTAGTTGGAGATTCAAGCCAAGGAAGCCTAGCAGGAAGTATATGAAACTGAATATCTAATAGGAATTCGTACATGTCTATTAATGTGATAATTTGGGGAAATATATTTAGACATTGTCAGCATTCAAAGTTTACTGTCAAAATTGGCTACTGAGCTATAGATTCGTACCAAACAAATGACTTGAAACCATATTCCTGCAAGTTTAAAACAGAAGGAAAACTGTCAGCAATATAACAAGCTCTATTTTAAATAATTTGAAACATAAAATAGCAAACCAGATTTATTTTAGTTAAAAGGAAAGTGCTTATATCCTTCTCTTCATATATCATTCAGTCATTCATTTTTTAATTCATTGAGTATTTACACTGCTTTGCACCTTCTTAAGGGTATCAGATGTGACAATTAAGTGTGGGTCACTGCCATTAAAGGGCTTCTCAGAAATATTGGTGTCTTGACTGGAGAAAAAAATCATATTTAAGATAATATGATTAAAAGCTATTTAGCATTTAAACAAAATCCAGTAGGGTGAAGATACTATCAAGAGGGTAGAAGATCGGGTCTTGAGGAGGCTGGGTGGTGGAAGTAGCAAAGGGCTTCTTGGAGACAGTAACTTTAGAAGGAATTGGGGATATGTTTAACAAATAAAAACAGAAGAGATATAGTAATAAAAATTGACTCCCTCCATTTACTTTTTTAATCTCACAATCCCTTTACACTGCTAAAATATATCGAGTTCTCCAAAGAGTTTTGTTCACGTGGATTATACCTGTTGATGTTTATTACATCCAAAATTAATCCGATAATTTCAAATATATATATATATATATACTTATTCATTAATAATAAATTCATTAAACATTATATAAATGACAAATATTTTTTGAATAAATATCAATGGTTTTAAATAACAGAACAGTTGAATTGCCTAACACTTGCAAATCCCTTGGTATTCGACTTAATACGAGTAAAACTGGATTCTTACATCTGTTTTTCTACTCCATTTGTTAAGAAACACATGGAACGAAATATAAAGAAAGCCCAGCTCTATACAGGAATGTAACTAGAAGGGAGATGAATATTTCAATAGCCTTCTCATATAATTTTGGATATTTCTGATAAAACATACAAAGTCCTATGTCAGTTAGAATGTGGAATCTGAAACATATCAATGAACTCTTCTCAATGAACTTGTAGTATCTGGAGGCCACACCATAAGAACACTTGGATATAAAGGAAATGACATTAGATCAGTAAAAGCAATTACCAATCTTTGAAATCAGATTGCCTAAGTCTTTCCAATATTTACATGAAAAGCTCATGTTGTAATACTTGACATTTTAAACCAACTGATTTTCAAATCAATATAAGGTTTTGTACAAAAGTACTAAAGTAACTTAAATATGTTGATTATTTTATACAGATAATTATAAATTATAACATTCAAAGCTAGAATAATGTAATGCAAGTAGTCTAGTAAACTTTACTCCTATGATTCATGCATTTGACATACATTTATTAAGAGCCTTCTAAGTCCTAGGTACTATTATGGATACTGAACATACTATATTGAATAAAACTGACAAAAATCGCTCCTTTTTGGAACTTATATTTCACTGGGAACAACAGACCACAAACAAGATAATTAAGTAAAAAAATAAAACATGTTATGCAGAAGTACTAAGGACGACTACAGAGCAGAAAGGAAGTTAGAAAATATGGTGTGTTTGGGATTGGTGGTTGGAATGTCATTAGATGGTGCATCCAGGAAAAGCTTCAATGAGAGAGGAAGATTAATGTAAAGAGCAAAAGAGTGTTAGGAAGCAAGCCATGAAGCTATCAGGAAAAAGGATTTTCAAGGCAGAGAATAGCAGGCACAAAGACTCTAAGTTGGATGCATGCCTGGTCTGTTTAAATAAAGTGAACAAAGAGAAATAAGTAAAAATGAATTCAGAGAAGGTAGGAGGAAAAGAGGAGACGAAGCAAGGTCAGATTACATAGGATTTCTAGCTCTGAAAAAAGACTTTTGCATTTACTCTGAATGAAATGGGAAACTACTGAGAATTTTGAGCAGAAGGCTGAAAAGTTACCACTTGTGTTTTAACAGGATCACTCTGGCTGCTGCACTGAGTGCTCACTGAAGAAGTGCCAAGGTGGAACACTCAGGATATCTTCAGCTACAAGTAGCAATATATCAAACCAAAAGTGGCTTAAGCAGTTGGGACATTTAATATTTCTCTCAACATGGGCTCCAGAAAACGAATTAACTAGTTCTCCAATGTTGGTAAGAACCTGAAGGCTGCCTTTTTTTTTTTTTTTCTGATGGCACAATGTTCAGGTGTCTATTGAGCATTTCTTCAGGGTTGCCTTGACTTCTTGCATATGATGCTATTTTGACAACATGAATTCTGCTGGGGTGGAGGTGGCTCTCATTTAAATGGGAATAATGTGCCTCCTAGCCTACTAAAATATCTACCCTTAAATACCTACGTGTGAATGAGAACAGTATGACCACAATTGGTTTTAGCCTTTCTTGTGTCATGTCATATAACAAATAATAATGGGTGTATGAGGCATTGCAGTAAACAGACAAGACTGCAGAAGGCTGAAGGTAATCAAATTCAAGGAATTTGACCGTGTTAAGACTCACTTTGCTGTCATGACAGCTGAAGAGATCTACGTCTCAGAATATTTGTAACCCACCTCGGTTCCACAGCACATCTGATTAAAAAGCTCTGGCTTTTTAATGAGTCTATAAGATGATTTCTTATTGTAATTTGCACAAGGGTGCTCTTTAGGCTAGTTGTTCCCTGGTTTACACTACTGATTTTTCATCCCTGGTCTGCGTATAATACCTAAACTAAATCAGAAGAAGAGGTGGGAGATTGTCTGCAAAGTATCTAAGTGTCTGCCATAGAAACATTTCTTAAATGGGCAAATCTATATTAATACATTTTTATTAAAAAATGTGAGTATTAAAAATAAGTTCTGGATTATACACTTTCATATCTTTATCTGGTTATCATGTCATTATTGCTATAGCATCAATGTGTTTAATAGTTTTTCTAACAATTAACCTAATTTGATATTTTATTAATTACAAAGGAGTACTTCATGGATTTTCCTAAAAAACAAAATCTAAAGACAAAGTTCAATGTTTATAGAGGTAATTAAATTTCTTAGTCAACCCAAATTACTAATTAATTTATACAGTAGTGTATGAGTAGATATATCAGCAATTAACATAATCTAAAAGAGTAAACTTGTTATATATAAATGCAAAGGCTAATGGCCTGATGAGATACAGAGGCAGAGTTTTTTTTTTTAAAAGAGTAATTCATGACTTTCAACTGTTATTACATTTTAAAATAAATAATAAATGTTTATTTTCAGAAACATATTTTAATAATGAATTCATTCTCTTGAGAATATAAAACCCTAGTCATGAAACTAACACTCAAAACAGAAGTATTTTATTAGCAAAAAGTGTGCCACAGGTACCAGGGAATATCTGGCAAAAGAACTGCTAGAAACAAACAAACAAAAGCCATGGGGAAAAAGAATCATAGCTACTATACAGCAGAGACTTAAACATTTTGAGATAATAAAGAAGATCATATATTTTTCAAATACATAAGTAATAACAAGTTTTAATAACTTCTACCAAATATAAGAATGTAATGGTATCTTACAGATTCTATTTTTAAAAAGGAAGAGAATCGGAGCCTAAGCAGGCAAAAATGCCTTTATCGACATCTTTCTTAGCCTGTGGATCAAACTCCTAACATTCCTGTTCACCTGGTCTAAGCTTCGTTAACTAGCTCAGACATTTCAGAGATGTTTCACTTCATCCTATCTCCCCTGAATCACCAGCAATATTGAAGAGCCTTTTGTATTGGATATTATCCATAATATTAGTTATTAGGCAACCCCATAGACACTGTCCCTTTTCTTACTACCACCAGTCCCTATTCTCACTTTCATTGTCAACACTGGAAGGAATTACTGATAGGATGCAGAATATTCTGGAGTCAACATAAAAAGTACCGCCTGTCAGGCACAGGGGTGAACAGTGCATGCTTCTAGGAAAATAATCACATCCTTCTTATATAATATTTTTGTGGCCATTTTTGTATCCACAGGAAGATAAATAAACAAAAAGGGCTTAGGAGAAATTTCAGAGTTTATCAGATTAGTATCTCTTTACCAAACAACTAATTTATCTTATTCTTATTATAGTCACACTAAAATTAATTATAATTCAAGGAAGCTGTAAGATGTTGTTTATTGTACTATGATCTAGATATATTTTTAATCTAGAACTTCTGAGTGATTGCTTCTAATAAGTATAGGTATTACTCAGGTGACAAGAAGATGGATTGGAGTTCTCTCGTCCAACAGACCTGTGTTACTATTCATGTTCCAACCTTTCTATCTGTGTGACTATAGACAGCCTAATTTGCTTCCCTGAGATGATTTGTCTCATGTCATCTATTATAGATTCAATAAATTATTAATATCCTTTAACAAATTTAGCAAATATCAATTAATCAATCATGTATAGGATGTTAGGGATTGGCAGCAAAAAAGAGATAAAAGTCTGTATAGTTTAAATATAAAAGGCTGCTTTTTCATTACTATATGTTGTCAGAAATTCTGCCATGAAATTTTCATAGTTCTTAATTTTAATCCTTGTACCAACTGTATAATCCTTGTACCATATATATATATATATATATATATATATATATATATCATATGTGTATGACTCATAAAGGGCAAAGGATTCAACCCTCTCCAAGAGAATCTCCAAGAGTAATATCTACACAATTACCTTCTCCAATATTGCCCTTTACATAGACTCTGAATTAATGAAACTGTACTATCCTATGCCTACACTTTGTATTTTTCATGTATTAAAATTTTCCTGCTGGGCTCACTTTTTTGTGGCAGGGCTATGGCAGGACTGGCTGTGGTTTTTGTCCCTCTGGTCTCTGTGAGCTACCCAGTGGCATCCTCATTGCCATAGTGACACCTGCCCTCATCACCACCATGACAGACCAGATGACCCTTTGTGACACTCTCAAATGCCACAATGGCTGGGTAACCCAGATTGCTACTACCCTGGACATAATACAGTCCACCTCTCAAGACAAAACCATCAACATGCAGAAGTTGAGCAGAGATGAATCCAACTATGGCATCCCACAGCATGACCGGAAGGGTCACTCCCACTTTGTCTATGACAAAATCACCTCTTTAGATGGCCACTTTTTCCTCTCAGGCTCCTGAGCAGGAAACCTGTCCTTCTGGGATCTCACAAAGGGCACCACTATGAGATGATTTGTAGGCCATACCAAGGATGTGCTGAGTGTGGCCTTCTCCACTGAAAACAAGCAAATTGTCTCTAGATCCTGAGATAAAATCATCAAGTTACAGTTATAACTCTGAGTATATACAATTGTGTCTTGTGTCCACACTTACCTAACAGCTGCAACACTATCATCTTTGTAGCTGAGACAAGCTGGTCGAGGTATGGAATCTGGCTAACTGCAAGCTGAAGATCAATGACGTTGACCACACAGGCTGTCTGAACACTGTGACTGTCTTTCCAGATGGATCTCTCTGTGCTTCTGGAGGCAAGGCTGGCCATGCCATGCTTTGCCATGGGATCTCAACAAAGGCAAGCACTTTGATATGCTGTTTTGTGGGAATATCATCAGTGTCCCTTGCATTAGCCCCAACTGCTACTGATTCTGAGCTACCACAGGCCTCAGCATCAAGATCTGGGATTTGGAAGACAAGATCATCACAGAAATGAAGCAAGAAGTTATTGGCACCATCGGCAAGGCAGAGCCTCCCCATTGCACCTCTCTGGTCTGCTGATGGCCAGACTCTGCTGGCTACACAATCTGGGGCAACTATGGCAAGTGACCATCAGCACCTGCTAGACATTTGTGACAGAACTTTAGATTTTTTTAACCTTTTGATTAAAAAAATATCTTCCTACGTCCACCACTGTTAACTTCCTCAGCAGTGAAACATTAAGAGATGGGGAGAAAGTACTTACGTGGTTGTTCACATTATGAACCACAGTTTTTGCTTCAGTTGCAGGACTGCTTAGCTTGAGGACAAGTTACATGGAAATGGAAAAGGGAATTACTGCCTTTTGATCTTGCTCTGTGTGTTTTCTTATGACTGAGAGAACATTACTTAAAATATCTTTTATGGTGCCTTATTGTGGGGTAGTGGGCCATATGCAGGAAGAATTCCAACACAATTTGTAAGTTGATCACAGTAGAATGATCTGGTTTTCTTGTATTACATTAATGAATGTGGAAGTGAATCCTTGTAGAATTGAAAATATTATATTAAGCTTTTGTTTATATGATTCTGGGGTGTTAACTTAAATCAAGCTCAATTACCTAGTAATACGGTCACATTTAAATCTTAAACATTTTTGAGAAACTTAAAAAACACAAACAGCTACAAAAATACCGTAACAAATTTGTCTGTATATAGAATCCATAATTATCAATAGAAACATTTCATCATTTTAGCTTTACTTATAAAGGAAATTAAGCATGACAGATAAGGTTGTCTACCATTTTATTCTCTCTTCTAATTCCATTCCCTCATTGCCAGAGGCATTGACTATGGTAATTTTGGTATACTTCTTACTATTACATTTTGTTCCACATATATTTTTGTATTGGAATTATTTATAAGAAGCACTCATTACTTTAGAAATAAAGAAAATTTTAGGAAATATCTGGCTTAGATTATGTTGGATTAAGCCAGTTAAATACATCAATTCAAAATACCTACTTTTGCAGTATACCTAAATTTTGAATTGGCTATATATGTGGTTATTTAAATTTATTCTATCCATCTCTTTATTATTGTGTTAAGTAAAATTCACAATACTTTATGCATACTTCCATGTATAAGTAGTTTACCATTAGCTGTTTTGTCTTAAGTGTATATATATATATATATATATATATATATAAAAAGATGATTTTAGTATTGCTTCTAGATTATCTTAATTCACAAATTAGATAAATTTTAGACATCTGATATATTGATACAAGAGAACAGGACTTATGTACAATTTAAAATAAGATTAATTATAATTTTAATAGATATTGATTTCAGTAAAATTTGAATGTGAAATTAATAGACTGTTGAAGATATTTATATATACATCACTGTTTCCTGAAATATCGACTATAGTACAAAGAATGCATTCTAAATAGAACTGAAGAAGTTTATCTACTGAAATGAGACTGCAGAAGACATTATGCCACCCTCTACTTCCAGGATATTTATAGGATTCTGACATTCTCTAAGCTAAACACTTTCTATAAAGTCCATTGCAGCCAAGACTATTCACTTTTAGTAAGTACCATACGCAAATTAGAGGTTGCATAGTGCTGTTTTCTTTGTTTTCATTTGCTGCTATCACTGTCTTAAATCATCCAGACTTAGGTAAAATTAACTCTGTTTGTTTGATATTTTGAAAATTTTTAGATTTCTGCTATCTTAACTGATTCTCTGACTTTTAGCTTAAATATACAAGGCATTAGAGTGCCCTTTAGAATCCCTGAGATCTACTCACACCAAGTTCACAGCATGCACTGACCCTTTGGCTACATATTAATTCTTAGTTTCTAGACTTTCAACATATTCCAAATAAGTGTGTGTGTCATAAAAGAAGCATTACTAGAAGAAAATGTAGACAAAACCATCCAGGACATAGGCATAGGCAAGGACTTCATGACTAAAACACCGAAAGCAATGACAACAAAAGCCAAAATACACAAATTAGATATAATTAAACTCTAGAGCTTCTGTACAGCTAAAGAAACAATCATTAGAGTGAGCCGGCAACCAACAGAATGGGAAAAAAATTTTTGCAATCTACCCATCTGACAAAGGGCTAATATCCAGAATCTACAAAGAACTAAAACAGATTGACAAGAAAAAAACAAAGAAACCCATTCAAAAGTGGGTGAAGGATATGAACAGACACTTTTCAAAAGAAAATATATATGAGGCTAACAAACGTATGAAAAAATGCTCATC